>JANGFI010001690.1:0-24457 GCA_025758705.1 Goffeauzyma gilvescens
TCTGCTATCCCCCCCCCCCCGCCCCCACCCCTTCGACCCCCCTGTTTTACATTTTTCCCCCCTTTCCATCTTGGCCCTCTATGCCCATGACCCCCCCCCCCCCGGCGGCGCGGGCGTGCTCCCCTATACCCATCCCATCTTCTCCTCTTCTATAGCCTCGAGCGGATCACCTCCCCCTCTTCTACGTCCAGCCGGCAGTGGCTTGCGACCGCCCCAATGGGTATCTTTATTTTTCGTCTACAAACATGGTCAAAGCCTCCCATCACATTACGCCGGAAGAGAGTTGAGACGTCGATCACGTCGGTTGAGGTCCTAACCCGTCTACATAATCGGCCATCAGTACTTAGGCAAACGCGGTTGGAAACGAATGTTTCCAGACATTGCTTACTTCGGATTCGCTTGCCGGCTGAGGGGTGAGTAATGGAAGTAAGTGAATAGGATGATATATGCAACATTGGCGATGAAAGCAAACTTGGTGCATTTAAAAGCATCCCGACCCTAAATGGAAGAAAACCCGCGGCAACACCCCTGAACAACATGTAATAGACAATGCAGTAAAGACTCTAATTGGTTTTGATCCGATTCTAATCTGAACCGAAATCGAGATCGTGCGATTCGGATAATCACATGGTGATACCGGGGAAGCAGACCTCGAATGTCTTGTTGTGCTTCGAGTCGGCGTGAGAGGTGAGCCTATCAGAGGAAAGAGAATATGGGGTACAGTGGTGAGAAGATACAAGTCAGCGAGCATGTCGACACAGAAGGGTTGGGTATTCGATCGACTCCAGGAAAGATCCAAACAAGTCCATGAAGCAGTCACTCACTCAGGCTTCTTGGCGGTCATCTGGAAAGTGTTCTTGCAGACAAAGCACTGGATGGTCTGTGCAGCCTGTTGGATCAGATCCGTAGCCCAGAGGTAAAGGGAGAGAAACAATGGTGCGGGGTCAGTACTGTTTCTTGGCAACCGCGAACCGATCGGGGGGGGCAGTCTTCTACACAGGTCACACCCTGCCGATTTTTTTTCAAGGTATGCATGCCATTGATCGGATTTGCTCTACTCGTCTGCATACATCTGGGAGGGGCATGCAATGATGACTCACGGTGTTCTGCTTCAACTGAGATCCACCACCGTTCGCCGCCTTGTCATTCTTGGCCCGCTTCATTTGTGCCTATAGATTGATAATGCGAGAAGTAGGGAAGGATCCAAGATCAGTAATCATTGAATTTCGGAAAACGCCTTGAACCAGCAGTTGTTCACCGCATCGCCAGAAGATGCTTACTTTAGCTCCCTGTGAGTGGTAATACATCCGAACATTCCGAGAAACATAGGCGACATGATCGGGAGCAGAGGCACGTTGCAGAGACGGGCGTCCAGGCGTGCGATGCGTACAAGAAAGCCGGGCGGAGCAAGCAGAGTATTTCAAAAGGGTCAAATTTAACAATGGTCAGTTCACAATTCGACGTCATGTTGGCCCAAGGTCGCGAAGCCAAAAAGGGGTGACAAGCTTACGTTTCCCATTTTGAAAGTAGTATATTAGTGTTGAGGTAAAGGGGTTTGATTCAAGTAGGTTGGTTGGAGATAGAGAAAGTCAATATGGTGGGGACGGAGATGATCTGATTATCAAGGTATTCTTATCCTTCTTATTTAGACCAATTGATTATCCACCGTCTCTTTCGGTTCAATCCTTGGACGTTTCGTTCGCCGCTCGGTCAAACGAACGTGTTGAGCGAGCCCTCCCTATCCGCGCAACTTTTTCTAAACGAGGCCGTGGCTGGCTAGGCAGACTGGGCTTTCAAAACAAATCTGAAAATTTCACGTGACTGGAACAATCAGCCAACGGACGAAAACGGTTTCTCAAGGGCGCCCGGCGCGGGCAAAAAGGGTAGAGCATCATTCATTCACGTGACCTGAGTGGATGGGCAATGGGGAGAAGGCAGTGGACAGCGGCTCCGGTTGCAACGCTGCTTACGTACTCAGTAGCTTGTCTGGGAATCTATGCTCAGGGCTGGTGGCGCATCGTTCGCCATTTCATGTGTTTGCGACCGAGGGGATCATCGCGTGGAGGTGAACCATTCTCACCGACTACATGCGAGCCCCCTTGTGTTCTAACTTGATTCTTGTCACTTCCAATGCCATTATTTCTCATAGAAGCCCAGGCACATAAGATGTACTTGTTGTGCCCGTAATATGTCTCCGTAATGCACCGGTTTCCCAATTCCATAGCACTTCAGAACGCCCGATCAAAGAGCAATTCCCAACCTCCAGCTGAATGCGTTCCGTTCGGAGTCACTTGCAAGTTTAGTTCCCAAGAGGTCCGAGACCAAGAAGGGTTGAAATACTGATATCATAATACCGTGGGATCCCGGCCTATAGAGAGAAAGCATTTTGTCGCATCCCAAGAGATGACATGCTAGTTTGTCACCCGGCAGATGTATCCACGGGAACACCCTATCAACCTCCTTTAGATCTTTAGAACATAGCCTTAATCCCTGTTGCCTTTTGACTCTGGTCAGGAAGGCTAGTAAAGCCAAATTCAGCCTCAACCCTGCAAGAGACGACGCTGTTACGAAAGAGAGGGGAGGACGTAATGGGGTCTCCAAATAAACTAAAGGGTCAGGAGAACGAGTTGAAACAACCAAAAGTCGACGTGAAAAAAGGAGCTTACAAAAGCTTGCTTGGGGGAATATTGTACCCAGATCGGCAGCGGAATATTCAAGGGTCTTCGGATCCCCCCCCCCCCCCCGGTTCAACTCTGTCTCGCAGACCAACGAAGGGGATAAACGCCAAGAGAATATGAAAGGATGGTTCAGAAAAGACATATATTCGACGAAATCACGGTAGGAAATGGAAACAATCGCGTCAGAGGAGTAGCCTTTCGAATCCTATCAAAGTAGGGTTGTCTGATTCTCCCCAGTCGAACCTGCCAGAAAGTACCTTTATGAGTCACGAGGACTACCAAGCGTTTCCCGTCCCTTTGGATGATCGCATCAGTCGAAAGAAGGGGCTCACCTGCTGTCTTTCGATTTAGACGTCCGCACCAGCCCTCGCAGATCTCATTCGTACATGAAGCGACTCTGAGTCCGAAGACGAGCGGCAGCTTTGGTCAGCGTGGCGAACGAGTCAGCCGTTAACTCATCGTCTGCAGTTAAATCATCGCTAAAATTTCATCAACCTATAGAAAGATCCGCATACACAACGTACCATCCAACATGTCCGAACGTAAGTAAAGAATTCGGCTTGATCCTATATCGCATCCCTCTAATGTATCCTTGCTCGAAAAACAGCAACCAACCCTGCTAGCGTCTCCGGGTTCACCCGGGAAAGCAAGGACGATCTCCCGTCTATCGATGTGAAGACAGACAACCCGCCTTTCAACAACAAGGAAGAGCTCACTTGCTGCTCTAAGAAGAAATGCTGAAGCCGGGCCGGCGGAGCCAGCTCCGAAGGCTGGAGAGGCCGTTCCATCTTCGGGTGATTGCAAGAAGGAAGATGGTGAGGAGAAGAAGGGCGAAGCGAAGAAGGAAATCGTAACCCCTAAGAAATGCTGTGGTGGCTGCTGAGAGGGCGGAGAAGGCCGACAGCAACAACAAGATACGATGCGATGAATGGTTTGAAATGTATATCGATTCGAAGAAATGATGATAGTACAGGCAAGAAAGAATGATTGACTTTTTGATCTACAAGCAATGTTTTCCAAGACGAACCAAACTAGCCTAGTGACCATTGTAGCCGCCATATCCCCCTTGACCCTGGTTCTCCTCGGCGGCAATCATAGCCGCCCGTGCAGGGTTCATACCTGATGACGGCCGAGGAGCAGCAGCCTGAGGTGGAGGCGGAATGAATCCCGGCGGTGGTGGTGGCGGTGGTGGTGGCATTCCCGATGGAGGTGCACCGTAAGGCATGTTTTGAGGCACTCCTGGAGGAGGCATGGCACCATATGGCATGGCGCCGTAAGGCATGTTCTGCGGTACTCCTGGTGGCGGGAAAGAATTGCCATAGGCTGGCGGGAACGGGGGAGCAAAAGACTGCATCGGGTACTGACTAGGAGTGGCCCCACCAACCGCGAAAGGGTTAGGGGTGGCAGATACAGCGTAAGGATTGGGAGTGGCCACAGAACCACCATATCCAGCAACACCCTGCCCGGAATAAGGGTTGGGAGTCGCAGCAGTCGGTCCTCGATTGGCGTATGGATTAGGGGTGCTAGCAGCGTTAGGTGCATGAACATATGGGCTTCGACCAGCAGGAGTCCTGGCGAATGCTGATGGGGTCCTTCCGAAAGCGGCCGGTCGTGGCGTTCGGCCGTAAGGCTCAAGTTTCTGATCTTCCATTTTTGCTCGGTATTGGGCTTTGAATGCGTTGCAGAGTTCCTGTACACCGGGTACCTCAGCATCGAATAGTCTGAAGGCTCCGGGAAGGATTCGGACGGGCTGCGTGAAGATAATCAGATGGTGAGCCATTTCTCTCGAAGATCAATGCACAATGAAGAGATGCTTACCCATGCTTGAATGACACCACCATCCTTAATAGGCCGGTCCAGGAAACACAATTTGGCCCAACCAGCTCGTTTCCTATCAAGCGCAAAGCCGTATGCTGAGGAACCAGGGTGTGCAAGAACATACTCCGAAAGGTACTGCTCCAACTCTTTCTCTGGCTTGTACTTCTCATGCTGAGTCAACTTGTCGACTTGTGCAGCGATGGCTTGGACGTGAAGGACCAAAACTTCATCAAGATCAGAGTATGACGACTCGTTGTTGATTCGCAAAATTTGCCCGATTCGCAAAGGATCCGGCTTGTTGAGCTCGAGTATATCTGTGGACGTAAGCAAGGAAATTTAGCTACTCGCACATTCAAAAGGTATGGGGGGTTGGGGGGGGGGGGGTTTCGACTAACTCACCAATGTGCTGATATATCCCATCATCCACCTTCCACGTCACGGTCAGATGATCCTGACCTTGCGAAGATGGCCGAATCACTGCATCTCCCCTGTTCATATCTCTAAGGTACGCTTCAGCAGCTCGCCTGTCCATGACCTTCCACTGCGGGTGAGTCAAGATTCTCGGCAGGTTGGCCTCATCTTTTCTCCTTTTTCGCTCGGCTTTCTGCATATCCACGGCCTCAGCATCGAGGTCCCAAAATCCATCTTTGCCTTGCAACAGCTGGTTGGACTGTGCAGAGGCAACATCCTGCTGACGAATCGATATTTGCACCCAAAGTTCAGCAGGTCTCACGTCGGCCACAACACCTCGCACGATCTGACCCTTGGTGAGATGCTGATCAATAGACTGTGCGCCTTGGTCGGTGAGATATTCAAGAGGAATTTCTCCGGCCACTTTAGATTCCAACCGGACAAACGCCCTATCTCGTTTGACACCGCTGACGAACGCAGTCACGATTTTTCCGACGCCGATCGTGTCGACCGTTTCTCCAGTAAGCATGGTCAAAATCTGCCACTCCGTAGGCAGCCGGAAGGCTGGTCGGCGATCGTGGAATGGCATGGCGAGCTCGGCTTCGATCAACGACACGGTATATCCCTTGTAGGGGTTACCCGGGCGTTGCCTGATTTGCTTCACGAACTCGTTAAGATCGTACATATCGAGGACCTCCGCAGGATTGTCTTGCGTCATGAAACGCAGGACGGTCTTGGATGGATTGCCGCTGTCGACATCATCTGGATCAACATCCAGAATGTTCTCACATAGTTCCCGAGCAATCGCATAGTCATACGGGTGAATCCTTGTACCATCAAGTGGGTCCGGTCGTGTATTAAAGTCTTCGCCTGGTACTGGCTCTAGCTCACTTTCTTCCAAGTCTGTTGGATTCGTGAAGAAGAGAAACCCGAGTGCATTAAGAATCGGCTTTGTACCGATGGCAACAGTGTCGTCCAACAGCGTCGTTCGGTTAATCGGTCCGTCACCCTTTGTATGGTAGGTCCTAATGAGCTGGTCAGCCTTTCTTGGACCTAGTCCAGCAACAAACGGAAGCAACTTCGCGACGTAGGTGTCCTTCAAGACGGTGTTGATGCTGACTCCGATGCTGTTGACGACATTGACAAGAGCTCTTTCCAGGTGGTAGAGCAGGAGCTCTTGGGGGACATATGGCTGATATCGAGGGATGAAACTGATGGCTACCACGTCGCTACCAAGTGCACAGTACTCGTTCAAGGGGTCCTGGGCGTATCGAGCGAGACCGAGAGCGTATCGCGCGTTGGGAGGGAATTCGGGATTCTCCTCTGCTGCTCGCACCGAGTTCATATAGATACGAGCGACATCGTCTTGGACGTAGACAAGAGGAATTTCTTTTTGGCCACCATCGTTGTTGCGGGGCGTTTCCTCGAGTCTGTCTTCGCCACCATTGCGAACCATGTCCTTGAGCAAAATTTCAACATCGCTTCGGAGTCGAGCAGTCTCGGCGCTGAAGCCACCAATGACAATCACATCAGGAGCGTGCTTTTCGAGTGCGGCAGTAAATTCTGTCTTGGGAGTCCGATCCACCATATTGTCGTACTGCGCTTGAGCAACTAACCGCCCATCAGTGTTGAGGAAGACGGCTTGTATCGCATCCTGGCCACCTCGGCCAAAGCTGAGTGCGACGACACTGGGCGAAGCTCCTGCTTCCATACTGGGAGTGGCAAACGGCTTGACATCGACTCGAGTCTGCAGCTCAATTTGACATTGCTTGGCGATCATACCCTCACTTCGTTGTCGAAGATCCTCCTTGATCCAAGTTTTGGCCGTTGGAATGAGTCGTTGCTGGAGAGCGGTCGAGGTGATCGATTTCCGAAGCTCGTACCATGGTCCCAAATGATTACCTTCAGGAGACTGATAAGCGTCACACAAAGCATTTTCGAATTCTTCGCCGGAGCTCTCCGGAATCGTCAAGACGATATCGACGAGGCCCTCAGCTTCCGCAGCTAGCATTTGGCAGAAGATGGGGCTCTTGGAGAACTCGCTGATCGGCTTCTCTCGAGTGTACTTGAAGTGATGGAAAATATGGAGTTCATCAATCTTGGTCTTGCCTTTCTCCGTTGGCCTAACAGTAACCTGACCATCCCTCTGGAATCGTTTTCGAGTCACATCTAGGAGAACCGGATCCTTTCCGAACTCGGCGATGAGAAGCTCCTTTGCGGCAGATAAGATCTCGAAGCCTTCTAAAAGGCCTTGGGCCTGGTCGGGATATCGTTCGGCAAGTTCGGAGGGTGACTCGTCATGATCTTGGGATAATCGGTCACGCTTGTCGGTCAAAAGATTGACCGCCACCTGCGAGGGTTCAATACCGATTTGCTCCATGAAATTGACCACTGGCCCTTCCCGGATCACGCGCTTGGCAGTCGCTCCTTCTCCGGGCCTCTTCTGTGTTGCCACAGTATCAGTATCCTCCTTGACGACCCTCATGTATTCAGGGTATCGGAACTCCAGCCAGGCCAAGGCTTCGTTGGTTCCCTCGACACTTCCTTCTGCCGTTCCTGATGGCACGGCGAGGACATTGTCTTCGAAGTAAGTGTTCGGTTGAAATTTCTTCTTCACCTCTTGTCCGTCCTGAACAACCTTTACTTCAATCTCCTTGAGCTTGTTGTACGTCTCTTGCAGATGACTTCGGCGCTCGGAGATAGCTCGGTATTTCAATCCCAAGTCGTAACACTCCCATAGCTCATCGAGATTGACGAACGTGACGTATTTCTTTCGATCATCCGAGTGTTCAATCAAGTTGTCTCGCAGGTGGTACCAGATATGTGGGACCTCATTGTGTCCTTCGAATAGCGATGTCAGAGCAAACTTGACGGCGTCCTCGTATTCCTGCTTGAGGTCTGGCCTGGCTTGTTCTGGGAAAGCATCCTGTAGTTCCGTCTTTGGCTCGATAAACATGTGGTGTGTGCGCTCGCTTAGTCGGGGAGCGACCCATGCCGTGGCACTGTCAAAGTTAGGGTATGCCTTCTCTTCGTAAAGGATAGGTGAGCGAGAAAGGGTTGACGTGGACATCTGGAGCCGTTCGGGAATATCCGCTCCTCGGATCTGAGCGTCTTGCGGTAGCAGCATTCTCTCGGCAATTTCCGCGGGTTCAAAGACATCCTCCAGTTTGGGGAGCGCCTTGTTCGCCTTCTTGCTTCCTTCTGTTCTTTCTTCTTCCAAGAATTCCTCATAATCTTCCCCGTTTCCGAAGACATCTTCCAGGTCCTGCCTTGCTTCGCGGTCAGCACCGATATGAATCTGGCGTTTATGAGCTTGCTTGCGTTTCTCCTGCTTCTTGGCTTCTCTAGCGGCATCATCGTCGTCTTCATCATCGTCGTCGTCCTCGATGAAGTCGTCCAAATCTTCGTCGTCATCACGCTGATCGTTCCGTTTACGGCTGCTGTCAGCGTCATTGAACATGTCGTTCACTCCTCCAGCCCGGGATCCTGAAGGCTGAGCATTATCTTCGTCGAAGAAAACGTTGCCCATCAGCTCGTCGCCGTCTGCGTCGACTCGGGAACGCTTCGTTACCGCTCGGTCAGTCGGAATTCCACTGGCTTCGTTGATGAGCTCGAGATCTTCCTCATCGAGGCCGGGTGAGTCTGTTATAATGAAAGGCGCGGAAATTTGTTAGATGGTTGGGTGGTCTATTTCTAGCTCCATCTCACAGGTCCATTATTCATCTCGACACTCACCTCTCTTTCTCTTCCTTCTCCTTTTCTCCTTTCTCCGCCTTCGTTTCTCCTCCTTGGTTTCACCACTGACGGCCTCCTCATCTTCGTCACTGCTGACGATGAAACCCTCTTTGACTTGCTTCAAGGCCTCCTCGTCTTCTTCTTCTTCTTCGGAAGAATCATTGTCGGCTCCATTGTCACCATAAGGTCGGATCTCTTCCCCGGAACCCTCGGATTCGTCGTCGGAGCCTCGTGGAGCCATGACGAAAGGGCCTTTTGGATTTGTTTTTGAAATTGGTCGCCCTTGTCTCTTTTGAGTTGGAGTCCTCAGCGAACTGGTGTTTGGTAGTTTAGAATGAGGCGAAAGGGAAGGGTTGCTTGGATGTCGCACCTCAACTGCAATGCGTCCAAGCCTTATTATGACTGGGATGCTGCGACTGGTCGATTATCAATGAGTAGGGGAATCCAATGAAGGCTGGTGTATTTTTCGATCACTTTCCCCGATGTTGACCTGACTCGCTTTTTGGTGAACATAAGTCACTTTGTTCGTCGCCAACGACCGTTTGTCGTCGGTCGTCGATTGTTCTTTCTTCGCGTCGTTCCCCCCCCCCCCCCTGGCCGTCTCCCTCCTCGGGTCTCTTTTGCGAGGTGTGTGTTGAGTGTCTGGTGTTGAGACTCTGGGATGGTTTGATAAGGACGTCAAGCGGCTGTCAAGGCGAAAGAGGGGAAGGGACAAACACCGTCCCTAGCGAGGGTGGACAGGTCAGCAGTGGGACATAGTAATGACGCGTCAAAACTCACCCGGGTGGCGACTATGACGTGTGTTCTCAGGTTCTACAAAGTAAATAACGAACTCGGGGCGGTGGGGGGAACGGCGAGGGCGATGGCGATGCCGAAGGAGCAGAGGATGTTAGAGTGAGCGTCGGGTGGGCGGGTGCCGGGTTCAGATATGATAAGATAGATACACTGCGTCAAGTGGGCCAAATGTCTCTCTAGGTCGGATCTCTTATCAGTTCACGAACTACCCGGTAAAGCATTCTACATCACATAAAAAGGGACCACAGCGGGATCAGTCCTCTCATGGGTCAAATTTTGCAGATTCGATCGACCGGGCGTTCACCGCCACCGATCCATACCCCAGCAGTGTCCCTGGAAGAAGTAATCAAGCTGATGGACCGGTCCTCATCACATACATCCCCGAGCGAATCCCCGGTGGAAGACAGGGACCGTTCCTCTTTCGAACTCGGGGTATCGCTCTTGTCTCGGGATACTCCACTGTCTCTCTTGCAATCTTCGACGTCTATTGATCATGTCAACCCCCTAAAGTCGGTAACTCATCCCCAACGCCATCTCGGCCTCGTATCATCCTTGGCATTAGTCATAGGGATGGAAATAGGGTCAGGTATATTCTCAAGTCCGGGCGTCATCGTTGCCAATACGAAATCCATCGGAGCTAGCCTGCTGGTATGGCTTGTCAGTGGATGCTTGGCGTGGACGGGTGCAAGTAGTTTTGCGGAACTCGGAAGTGCGATCCCGTTGGATGGTGGAGCACAAGCATATTTAGCATATGCGGTGAGTACTCTTTGACCTTCCCCACACAATAATCTTATGCTCACATCCGCCTTTGTCGCAGTACGGTCCGCTCTTATCGTACCTATTCGCTTGGACTGCGGTGTCCGCTCTGAAACCTGGAAGCGCAGCTATCATTTCGCTCATTTTCGGGTAAGCTCGATATCCTCCTGTCTCCTAGGGACTGCGCATTAAAGTAACATCAATGCCAACTATGAGCAGTGAATACGTCAACAGGCTCATATACAGCCTATCAGCAGCCGATGACGTCCCGGTTGTTCCGGAATGGTCGATCAAAGTTCGTTGAAGAATGAAGCTCAAAGCACGATCGCTCGCTCGAGGACTCACCTTTGTGCTTCTGCGCAGATCACGGCATGTCTCGCGATCGCTGCGGTGACGGCGATCAATTTACTGTCGAACAAATCTGGTTCCCATGCGCAAATCGTCCTTACCAGTTTGAAAGTAAGTCCTTCATTCGGCTCCGAATGTTGCACAATCGGACTCAGCGCTTCATCTTCTTGCAGATGGCATCATTATGCATGGTCATAATACTAGGTGCCTTGTACCTAGTCCGGACGGGAACTGATGGCATTTCAGGCTTTCAAACCAACATTTTCGAAGGGAGCTCAAAAAACCCCTCCGAATACGCACTGGCATTATACTCTGGACTGTGGGCATTTGATGGATGGGACCAGTGTAATGTGAGCTTAGTGCCGTCGTTTGGATTCTTCGGGAGTCTATGCCAGATACCCAATTCTGACGATTACAATCCCGCAGTACGTTGGTGGTCAGATGAAGAACCCGAGCCGTGACATGCCACTCACTATCCACATCGCCATGTCTTCGGTCATCATTCTGTACCTATTCGTGAACACAGCCTACTTTATCGTCCTGCCAATCGACGTCGTCGCAAGTAGCAACACAGTCGGCCTCGATTACGGCAAGGCTGTTTTAGGACACTTCGGAGCGACTTTGTTCTCCGTCGTGGTCGCCCTCAGCACGATAGGTGCTCTGAACGGGTCAATATATACAAGTCAGTGGATCGCTGCAACCGGAGAAGACGTATTCGAATCGCCATTGTTCTGACACCTTACTTACATCTGATCGCAGCTGCCCATCTCATTTCCTCATCGGCCACCAATGGGTTTCTACCAAAGTTCTTCTCCCATCTATCAACCCGAAGAAACACACCAGACAACGCCACCTTCCTCCAAAGCGGACTTTCTCTTTGTTTCATTATCTTTGGGGGTGGCTTCCGTTCACTTGTCAACTTCTTCTCCGTCAACTCGTGGATCTTCTATCTTCTAACAGTCTTTGGGCTCCTCGTTCTTCGTGTCAAAGAGCCAGATTTAAAAAGGCCATACCGCACCTTCTTGATTACGCCCATCCTCTTTTGCATCGTCGCCGTATTCCTGCTGTGCATGCCCATCTTTGCAGCCCCCTTACAGGCTCTTGCGGCGGTCGGTGAGTCCTTTCGTACCTTCACTGATCCACCGATATTCCTACTGACATGAAGCGCTTGTCTATTCCTCAAGCTTTTATCATCACAGGCATCCCAGCCTACTATCTGACCGTCAAGACGAATCGGAACTCGGACAGCCAGTATCAATATTCATCGCTTGAAAGGGAAGGGGCTAATCCGAACCGGCAATTAACTTCGAAAGAGAGCTTCTATGGACCGTGGTTTGAGCGGGTCAGAGGTGAGATATCTACATTTTGTCAATGTCCAAATAGTGCGTTGACTGATAATAAGTCTGTGAATTAACAGATGCCGGTCAAGCAATGAAGGCTGATTGCATCGCAGCAGCAAATCGCTTGGCACCATTTGTCAGGTTGAGCAAGTATGGAACACAGCCGGTAGTGATTCATGCTCTCGGCGACGAGTACGACGATGCCCCACATGAGAGGATTGAAATGACAGAGAGAAGTCCATGAGTCTGTGGAAGGGGGGGGGCAGCATGGAGCATGGTTGTATACGTTGGATACAAAATCAAATTGAATGAATGGCTCTTTGCCTTCAAATGTAAACCCTATTTCGATGTTACCTTGTTCAGGTGCGCCCAAACGCATCACATCTCTATGAGAACTCTGTTGGTAGCTGGGCACGTGACCGGCACCCTGTCGTGAGTGGGCACGATCGCGATCGCGATCGCGTCGCTCCAGCCCCTCGATTCGTGCACGGTCGGGGTCCATTTGGAATCAATCCACAATCGTCGTCATTCTTCATTCGGTCGTCGTACAACATTGTCCAAAACCAAATAAGGTTCTGAGCCTATCGTCGATTCTTATCGAAATTTGACAGCTTACTGTTAGCCCACAGAGCCACCTATCTGACTCGACACTTTAGCTAAAATAGAGTTATCAAGAGAGCTATCAATCGGCGAAGCTTGATATTCTCGTCTCGCTTGCCTTCCCTATTTGACAAGCTCTGTGACGATATGAACCTACCTTCTCGTCCAAGTGGAAGCTCAAGATTGCTACAGATAACACAGCCATCCAATCACCAACAAACGACGCCGAGCTACATTATATCTGTGCTCATATTGCCTCCTATCCGAAATCTGAAACACGGGATTCGACCATTAGAAGAGAGACGCCGAAAGGTACATACTGTTTACCGAGACTGTGTACCATGAAAGCATGGGGTCGATGACTGTGACAGGGAATACCATAGTATGGGTTGCTGCAAGACCGCAAATACGAGATCAAAGGGAATCGCTTGACATACGGCAGCTCTATCCGAATATGGAAGGCATCGCATTTGCAACCGCACCTCTGGATCATCTCTCTGCCTCTACAGACACCATTAATATGCAAGAGACTTTTACTGGACCAATCACTCCGCCTGGAAGCGATGATGAAGCCCATATCAATACTCAGGTCCGGCTTATCAAAAATCAGCCGCCGAATATGACCTCAGATCATTTAGGGCGCGAAATACAGAAGGATGATGTGGTAGCTCGAGATTTCGGATTGGACGATCTTAGCGATAGGATGGAGAGGAATGAAGAGCGGACGCTGCTTTCCGATTCTGATACCGCCAAACCACGCCGGGACCTAGAGAGGGGCGCAACGCTAGGGCGATTCGAGGACGCGCTCGATTACCTAGAATGTCAGAAACGAAAGTTCTGGATCTCAGCCTGAAACTGGACTGTGGCGGAAAATCATCTCGGACAGCGAGTCGGTCCGGTAACTTTTGGACCGATATCGCCAAACAATCTACTCATAACCCAACTTCCAAGCCAAACGCCCCAGTCACAAATCGAACTCGGCACCGAAAAAGCAAACCTCTGGCTCAGGAGGAGAGTTCTACTGATCACTCCACGACATCGCCTGTAGTCCCGCACTCCAGGACGGCATATATTAAACCTAATGAAGGGATGAAGCTAGACACCAGTATACGAAGGCCTCGAGGCTCCACACCGATGCCAATACGAGAGTCCGACGCGACGGCGAATCCCCCTCGCAACAGTCCTCCGCGGCCCGAAGTCGTACCCACCATATTAAAAAACACTATCCAAGTAGTCATGAAGTTGCGAGAGATCTTTCCGGCCGAAAGAAGGGCGCTAAAAAGATATTTGAAGAACCCTGAGCTGGTCTGGGGCGATCGACTCAGCAAGGTCGAGTGGGATCAAGGAGTGTCAGCCTTGATTTCAAGCGACGGGCATGGCCCTTCTGCTGGTGGACCAAACGCGACAGGACTACACATTTTCCTCGACCAGTACGTGACATGTACAAAGTTTTTCCCCATAAGATGCTGATAGATCCACCAAACACTTGCAGCTCCAACATTTTCCTATCCTTCCTTGCCACTCTTGAGGAAGTTTCTCGCAAAGAAGAGCTCAAAACTTCAGCGGCTCGGCAAAGAACTTTGTCTCTACCCATATTAACACTTCTTCTCACTCGTGGGCGAGCGCCAAGTCCGAGAGGTATGCATTTAGTCGGCAGTACCCCATTGATGCAACGTCTGGAACCTGCCGTTAGGCTAGGGTGGCAGGTGTCGGTGCTTCAGAGGGTGCCGGTACCATCGCTCGATATAGACGACCCCATCCATTTTGATCGCACGCGCCAGAAGACCGCGACAAATTCAGAGAAACGGCAAGAATCTACTGATAGCGATGCTGCAGACACGGGTCTGAGCAATCCTGCTTTGCTGGCTAGACGGATGCGAGAGCAGGCAGTTGACGAAATCCTTCACCTTAAGATTCTACAAACTCTTCTTCTTACGGAGAAACCGGGCACAATTGTCCTCGCAACCGGTGACGCCAATCGCAGCCCTTTCAACGAACAGGGGTTCTTGGGGTGTGTTCGACAAGCCTTACGGCTTGGTTGGCATGTCGAGCTTTGGGCCTTCAAGAATGGTGAGTCGCACTACGGACCGGGCGAGATGGGCGTCGGAGCTGATTGAATCTTCATATGCCTGTGGAAAAGGTCTTGCCCGCGCATGGAAAGATACTGCGAAAAAGGAAAGATGGACGGAGGATGGGCGGTTTGTCCTGTGGCTTTTGGATCCCTGGTTGCCCTACCTGACGGAGACGGCGTGATTAGCATGGTTGGTCTGATCCAGGTCATGATCTACTACTATCATCTCATAGTTGACTAGTTTCACAGAGACAACTCGCTCTAGATGCTGCCCACAAAACCAGGAGGATGCTACCGCACAAACCTGAACAACCTCGAGAATTCGATCAAATGATTCCTTGTACAATTAATAGGATAGCAGTTTATCACTTAGTTTCGGGACAGGATGAAATGCACAGAGGTGGAAAACAATTGAGACCCGCTTTCTTCCCGTGATTCGCACATTACTGTCGACATTGAAACTGTTTGGATCAATGACTGAAAGGTTTTTCACCCGGGACCCGCAGTACACACTTTGAACACGCTGACGGGAGCAGCTGAACAGAAAGGCGAAACCGAACCATCTGGATTGAGCTGAGCCGACGTCGAGGTAGGAATCGAGTGACAAAATGTCGAAGGGGAGTCAGACCCGTCACTGTAACGGTAATTCCAGGATGATTGTGTCGAGGAGATTAAACTCCGCCACAGACATGACGACATTTCCGATTCCAATTCCAACAACCACCACCACGACGGCGGCCGCTGGGTTCTTTTGAACATCGAATTCAAATGATGATTCAGAGGACGGAAAAAAAAGTCTGGAAAAATGGCTCAACTCTTAGGAACACTCTTGAGACTGATTAAGGTACGCAATCAATCGAAAGCGAATCGATTTCCCGGTGCAGCTCTCTCGTAAGCTGTTCCCAATAAGACGTCGTGGCCTCACGGTATATGCCGGTTGGACAGTCAGCAGGTGTTCCCGGTGCTTGTCTCGGCAGGAAGAGAGGGCTGTAGGAAGGAGAGAAAAGTCGGGCAAGGATTCACAGTCCAATGTTGTGTACGGGAGAAGCATCGATTTGTAATGATTTAAATACCTGCTGCCTGTTTTAAGACGCATACCATTCTCACTTCCCAGATGCATGCTCATAACAAAAAGGCACAGGATGTGTCTCCAAATGACGTGAAAGAAACCTCAGCACTTTGCAATTCAAACCAAAGTGTTTAGCCCTTCTACTTGAATACCGGAATGTTTCCGATTTCTTTCGCACCCTGAACGAGGCCCGGGTTGGAGCCCATCAGGGGTTTTAATCCCTGCGTTGTGTTCGATCCTCAGCCCCCGGCTCCTCTGATCTTTGTGTCTGTTCTCCACCATTTTTCACCCAACATATTGAAAACACTTTCAGCACTGAAATGGAGTAGGTGTTATACCACAAGGTATTAGACGAGGAAACACCTCAGCAAAGCTGGTGCGACTGCAGATCCTCACGGAGAAGCTTCTCAAGATCTTTTGCCTTTGAGGGGCCATTTCACGGGAATACGTAGTGCCACAACCGGAACCACACGCCCATTGTCATCACCCATCACGACAGACGGGTAGCCGAACCCACAAGAAAATAGAAGAAATCAAAATGCGTGCCACTCATGAACATATTTTCGCACACCGGCCAGCTGCTGTGAAAGCCGACGTGTTCATAGAGGGATTCATTCGCAATCAACGGTCAAGCTCTCGTTTTTCCATCGCTCCACAAATTACAATATTTGCCGATATGCATTTATCTGAACTGCTGGGCCACCTATCAAAATAATATGTCCAAGAGCTGCTTGTAAGTTGTAGTAATGCCATGTTTCAAGACTTGACAACGGCTCTTCACATTTTTTTTGCGTAGACAAATCGATCCCTTGCCCTCCCCCCAAAAGGAAGAAGTTGGCCCACGGACTTTAAAATGTCCGTCTCGGGAACAATGAAGGCTGATGCGATTTTATGCTTTCTTTTTTTCTTCCTGTGATGTTATGCTTCTCGATTGCATTCATTTCATCTGGTCCGTTGCTACGCCTCTTCTTGCCGTCGAATGCGTGTTTCTTGAACGGGCGGATGGAGACAGAACAAACAACGGCGGGGGATGGTTATTAAAAACAATATCAGCGTCAGAGAAAGTGATATGTCATGGTAGATGATACTTTGTTTAGTGGGACAGGTGGAGGAATGAAGTTCTCAGGGGGCTAAGGGGTTCTAGTAGTGTAGGCGACTCTAAGAGCCGCGAGGGATTACACGATGGGCATTGGAAAACATTGGATGATTGCATTAAAACCAATAGAAAATATCTGTGCTCGTTACATGCGGAACATGAGATAACGCCTCAAAGACGGATCGCTAATCTGAGTTATGAGTCCCGGAAGTCACTTTCTGCATCCACAGGCAAAGCTCTGCCCTCGCTGTCTTGTCCACCTCTGTTCTCGACAATAACCATCCGGTTGGAACGTCATGCGGACTTCATACTGAGAATATCTCAGAGTCATACAAACCAGACTGCTCCGCGAACAGTCACTCATCCATTTTAGGTAAATAGCTTATATTCCCTGTAGTAATAGACTACCCCTTGAACCATCTATGTCCTTTTGCTCGATTCAGTACCTCCTGCCATCTATTTTACAGATGAAGTCCTCTTCGATTTCGTTCTTACAACTTATAGTTGTGCAAGAACACCAGTTGGGTGCTTAACCACCTTGCAATTGACCGTGATGGTGTGCCCCCCTTCCGAATTCGGTGGACCACCCAGTCAAACAAATAAGGTACGTGGCTACGCACATTCAAACGTTCCCCTTTGACATACGGATCCTCGTATTTCTGATCCTGCAAGGGCTTCGTTACAGAACCATATTATCCCGATTTGACAACAAACATGCGTCCTCTTCTTTCATCTGGTATTAAATCCAGTAAAAGCAATGAGCATTTCGCCACTTTCCTTACCTCCTTCTAAGTCAGTATGACATTAATAGTATTATTTTAGCTTTGATCCGTCTGTACCATTCATAAAGGAAACAGCGATGGCAGATTCATCTGATGCTACATGCAGGCGCGTCGTAGGACGATGTAAACATGACATTGTACCTGCCGAAGTGTCATCGCTTCTGGGTTACCCTTTAAGTGGTGGGTGGGTTCTCATCATCTGACCCTGCTTTCTACTCTCTTTCACCCCTGCGGCGCACGTTTTTGCGTTGATTATAGATTATGTTTTGTTTTTCAAACTGGTGGCAGTCCGATGGCGAGCATCATCACCCTGCTGATTACACGCCTGGTACTCCAGATCCTTCTGCTGGGTATCGTATTCATGTCCGCTCTGTTCTTTGCTGAACTGTTCGCCTGGAATTGACTTGCGTAGAAATTATCCACGTTCGGGCTACTCTTTTTGCGATCGTCAAAATCTGGCGTGTTTTTCCTTCTGCTCGCCGAGCCGTCTATCAGTCATTCGCGGATAAATATAGAACAAGAAAAATGAGAAACGAAACGCACGCGGATACCACTCTGACTAGTTACACTTCTTTTCTCCAACTCTTCCACAGTAAAGTAGTATCCAAATATAAGCTCGGCACGTTTAAAACTTTTGACTTCTTTAGCCGCTTTAGATCTTTCTTTGATTGAGAATAAATGATATTAATTGGTAGAAGTTTTGGAATTTGGTAGCTTAATGCTGCAAGTTGTACTTTGGAATCGCTTGCTGGATACCTCTGGGATGAGCTGGGGCTGGGTCTATAGCGGCTGAATTTCAAGATATTTTCCAACTTGTTGAAGCCAGACATTACTCGAACCTACATAACATTTGGTGTTAGCGTGGGTTCCGCTGCACCATTTTGCCCAACTTATTCAGTCTTGCAGTCAAGCATGAATTTGCTTTACACTTTTTCTGATTCTACATAACCAATGAATCCCCAACTAATGTAAGCATATTTTCAAATTCTCTTGACCATATCAACAGAGTTTGTCCCAGTTGAACGGCGCGCAGTCACTGTGTCTATCCCTCTAAGGGCATGATAACTGCCGGGCATTCCTCTATTTGATTATTGGGTGGCATGCTGGTTGATTCAACCAGCTTCAGTCAATGAACGGACACACACAATCTATACATCGAAGGACAGCTCAGTGATAATATTAAAGACAATGCGTGGACAATGACAAAGGGAGTCAGTTTAGAACACCAGTTGAGAGTATCGAGAATATTTCAGACATAACAGAAGAATTATCGACCAGATGTTGGAATGCATCTCGTCGAACACAAGGAGTCAACACAAAGAATGATTGGTTGCATCTCAACAACAAGTGGGTGGACCCATGATCAAAATAACATTATCATCGACGCTGCCATCAAGCTTCATCTCATCAAACGCGTCCTGTGAAATGAGAAGACTTCCCTAGGGCATGGGCATCCGGCTCAGAACTTCCGGCGAGAAACTCCGGGCATGATCAGCTGGGCAGCAGGAACCTCTCGTCCTGATGAACACTGGATGTTCATCAATCGTTGCGACAGCAACTTTATTCTGATATTTCATCTTGTTTTAATAGGCTTTGTTCTTGATATAGAAGCGTGTGGGGTGGGGTACCTGCGAATTTTGATCGACTTCACGCCAGCTGCTGCATCATCCTTTTCGGATTAGAACATAGTGTGGCAGGGAGTAACACTAATTTAATCCTCTCTAGCGATAGTCCGACAAGTTGCTGCCAAAAGCCTACTCAAGTATTGGTCACACGGAGGTCTCTATTCTATAATATCTATAACTCGATCATTAGTATTGCAGGAGGTCCATATTTCAGATGCTTACGGAGTAATTTCCCTTGGTATGTTCATCCATGGTAGGTGGAGTTCTTTGTCACCGATTCACACACGCGTAATTCGGTATCACCGACGGATGGCGGTGTACATATCACTGTAAGGTCAGCACTAGTCTTCTCGATATAACAATCGTGTTGATCGGTGGGCGAGGCCATACGACAAGGAGTGAATGTGATTTTTCTTTTTCCCTGAGTCTGGAAAACAAATTAGCGAGGGTCAGGAATCACTCAAGTGTGTATCGAATCCAGGCGAGCGCAGAGTTAAAGGTGTGTAGGATAAGTCCACTTCAGAATGTTATCATTAGTGACCTGCGGGAATGAGAGAATGCTCTAGAATCACATAGCTATATACATCAACAAGACGGCCGCCAGAAAGGAAGAAGAGTCCGTTCCAAGACAATTTGGCAGTTGAGGTCCCAGTAAGGCGTGTTTGTACATCTTTGCATTGTATATTTTATTTTATTTTCCAAACTCGTGACGATACATGTCATTTCCGGCCCCCAACAAGGTGGTCAGCATTTTGCCCGGATTGAGGCTACTCTTCACCGCATCTGGTTGGGTCTGTCAGATTGAATGATCCGGGCTTTGATCGTTGAGCAACCAAATGTTCCATATATCTGACGGGCATCCATGAATCTCTCTTCATAGATTCGGCATCCCTTGAGAGACAAATGGCGATCAGTTGCTAGACTCACTCTTGTATAATTGTCTCTCCCTGCACTCAATACTTGCTGAAGCGATTGCGCGTTTTTGTATTGATTGCGCAGATGATGTATGTATTTGACTCAGTTGCGGCGTTTTCCGAATCCGTTGTATATCCGTCGTTATCGGATGTGTTTTTTTGTTGCAATGCTGCTTCACCGATGATGCCCAAGCCAGGTATGGGTTTTTTTCGTTCCCTGTGTGTTTTGCTCCGCCTCTGCTTCTCGCCGACTCGGAATCAGGAGGGACAATGGCTGGCGAACCTTCCATAAGTTCCATGTTTACCCAACCAGGGTGGTACTTATTTTCACCAGCGCAACTCACAGCTGAGTCATTGTATCTCCATTAATGAGGGGATGTTGGCCCCGTGTAGCTGGAGAACTTTCAAGATATGCGGTCAAAAGGAAATACTGGATGGATATTGTGTCGGACCCGACTCGGATTCTGAACCCCAGTGCAACGGGGCGCGTACGAACCGAAAGAAAACGATATGCAATTTTTTAGCGAAATGGTGTTGTCAATCATGACAATACAACAAGTCCCCCGAGAGAGAACCAACTCATAGAAAAAGTCAGCTATGCCGGTGCTGGAGCCACCTGAACAAACGAATACTGCCAAGAGAAACGGGTTTCCATGGCAGGATGACTGTGCAAGGAACTCCAGGAAGTTGGGCACTAACAAACGCGCCAAGGTTGCCGTTAATCAATACTATAACAGCGTCATTCGGCGGGCAAACAGCGAAGATACTGAGCCGGGAACATGTGAACGTATATTATGCTGTAAAAATTTTATAGACAGTGTCAGCCAGCAACATCTTAGGTCCAGTTTAATTTCTTCTTTTTTTTTCTTTTTCACTATCGTTTGACCATGTGGTCAATCCAGATCCCCTGGCGCGAACATCTCATTTTCGACACACTGTGCAGCATCTTTCCCGTGGTTTCATGTCATGGAGCCATAAACGATGCCAACATCCAATGCAGGAAAAAGTGAACGTAATATCTATCTCGATGCAGGTCTATCGGACAGGCATCACAGATTAAATGTCGGTTAGTCAACCTACGTAGTCCTGTTCTCTTAAGAGATCAGAGATGACACGCACAATCGTGGCAGAAGAGAGAGATGCGAACCTAATGAAGATGACATGGATGGAGTAGAAGGGGTTGTTGGAGTTTAAACTTTAGAGAGAGCCGCCCCAGGAAAGTGCTGTAGGAACTGGTGTTCAGGTGTTCAGTTGAGCAGAGGACTCAACAGCCGGTCGGATAACATTGCATCTACATCAGGTCTATCGATCGAGGTTTGGTTGGAATGCTGTAGACGATTGATTTTGGTGCTCTGAGACGAGCGCAGTCGCCATGGTGATGAAGACCGGAACAAAAGACCATTAAACGACCAGTGCGCAGCCCTGCGGAGATGAGAAGATAGCAAGAAGTCGACGGGCTCGCCAGACAGCACCCTGCGGAGAAAGCGCATGATTGAGTGTCAAAGAATGATAAATCATGTATGGCATGCAGAACGACAAGCAAAGAAAGATTGGATGGAACCCTAAGGCGTACAAATCATCACGGAACGAGGTGCCTGCAACTTTTCCAATTGATATACAGCTACTTTACAAAAGGTCAGACTATAAGCAACAAAACGGGGATCAAGGCCATGTATCAAACGTTCATCACCTTCTCTCATTCATATCCTCATCCGCTGGCATCATGGGTAATGGCGGTGCATCGCCGGAGTCGAAAGTAAAGTCAAAACCGCCAAGGCCTTCGCTTGCCATACTAGCCATTGTCTGCCGCGCCTGAGATTTGTCATGTTCCTGATTTATAGGTTGCGGCATACCAACAGGTGAGGGAGCTGCGGAGTTTTCACCTCTTGTGGCCAGGCGACTATCCCTTATTGGGGTAGTAGATGAAGAGGTCGGCAGCTTCTGTTCGAGATCCGTCGTTGATTGCTTACCAGAGAAGTCAATATCGCCCAAGTCATCGGGTCGAGGCATGTCGCTGAGATTCGGAGGTATGAACGGGAATGATCCGAGAAACGAATCAGCAGCGCTCTTGCCTGACATCATTGACTCTCGTGTTCCCCAAATCTCGGGTGCCTTTGTGGGGGCGTCTGATCTGTGTCGTGCGCTGGAAGGTGCCGGTTGATGCTGAAGGGTCCCTTGTTGCATATCACGGCCGACGTTGACAACACGTGCTGATCCAACAATAGCATCTCGACTCGTCCCCATCGTGCTTGTTGATGCACGATGATCGAACTCGATGCCGACAGGCGATGATTGTGCATCATAGTGGCCAGAAATCGGGGTGAGTGATCGGGTGGAAGGTTGACCGGTTGCTTGGCCTGTTAAGAAAGATGCTCGGGAGTTGGCTCTGGTGTCGTTATTCGAGTGGATTCGAGATTCAGAATTACCGAATGACTCAAGAGAATATGCGCCATGAGTCTGACTACTACTGCCTGAAGAGCCTTGAGAGTCAGCGAATGGATCTCCACTTCGGATTTCTGTGAGGGCCGAGTCGTCAGAATTCTGGCGAATCTCGACCGCGGGCGAGGGTGGGTTGATTGGGCCTTGAGGTTGGTATTGATCACGCTGTGAGCCAGAATTGAAGTTGACGACCTCGGCTGCTTGACGGACACCCACTTGAACCTGACGACTAGTAACGATCTGTGGAGCGTCGAGACCGAGGGCAGCAAATTCGGATTGACCGGAGAAAAAGGAAGGTGCAAGTGAGTAATTGGTACGAGCGGTGAGAGCAGAATTTCTCTGCTGCCGATCTGGTCCCGATGTTGAATCGTCTGGACGGAGACGGAGATCGAGGTCAGGGGATCGAGGCGGTCGTACGGGGGGCATGAGCATACCTTTACCGATAGCCTCTTGTCTTGCCGCGTCGAGTGCTGCTCCAGGATTATGCCGCACATTATTCTGGTTATTTGGAGCTCCACGATCACCACCATCAGAGTAGCCATGCCCGGCGGAGGAAGGAACAAAAGCAATTGGGATCACATTGGTGGACCCAAAGCTCATCTGATCGGTTGCAATCGAGCGTGTGTCATCGAAAGGATTGGTAGAAGACTGACGCTGTCCGGTCATTCGATATGGATTAACGTTGATGTCGTCTGTTCCCGTGTATACCCTTCGAGTTTCCTCCTCTTCGCCACGACCTTGCCCTGCAGCATGTGCACCGAGAGTCGGGACTCCGGCAAACGATCCGCCATCCATGCTCGGCCTTACATCTCTTGGGAACCTCTCGCTCGATCCTGAATTGTCCATATCCGATCTGGGACTGGGCTGGAGCGGCAAATGAGCGTCGGCCTGCGGTGGGAATCCTCCTTGCCCGTCGTAAATTTGAGAAGGACCTCTCGATCGCGTTTTCATCGATCTTCGATGTGCTGCTGCAGCTGACATGGCTTCTAATCGACGGTTATCACGCATCTTCTTTCTTCTCAGCCAGTAGTAGACACCGAAGCTGAGAAGGATCAAGACGACGGCGGCGACGGTGGGTCCAGCGATGATGCCTGCGTTTCCGGATTTACTTGATGTGTCAGTTTTTTTGGAAGGGAGACATTGAATGGACGCACAAGAGTTGCATGTTCGGGCGGTGAGAACACACGATTCATCTTCTGCGCAATTGCATACTGGGTTGGTTCCCGTGCAGGAGATGCAAGTCGCGCCGCTGGTAGAGCTGGCAGCGTCGGGCACGGTGGTGCTATCAGCGCCAACTGGGTTGCTCGATGTTGGTGTCGAGAGGGAGGGTTGGGAGGAGCTGACAACTTGTCTGATGTAATGGGTGTGAGAGGAAAATGTAAGGTAGGAGGGCGACGAGGGAAATGGGGCGGGGGTGCGCGCTCGGGGAGGATGGAGGGGGTTTCGATCCATTGTTCTGTCTTTGATTTTGTCAAAGCTAGATATACTGGGCAGATAGAGTAGCTGATTGTGGGTAATATACGGCTGGCCAGACGTGATGCGGATCGAAGCAGGTTGGAAAGAGTATGCTTGAATTGGGAAGTGAAGTCGGTCCTTCGTTGATCTATTTTACGTCGATTGACCGCCCTTCGTGAACGACAAGAGCAAGATCTCACCTAGCAGGAGGCTAGTCACCTCAAATCCCTTACTCGTCGCTAGTATCAATCAAACCGACGAAACCCGCGTTTGTTGCCGACCACCTATATATGATGCGGGGGGGGGGGCCTGAGCCGAGTTATTCTGATTGCGAGAGTGGATCGAGGAGAAGCGTAGGCTACAGGGAAGGTGGGGTGGGTCGTTGGGTAGTGGTGACTGTACACTCTCTGTGAAATGTGGCCAGATGGAAGTGGCCAATCAAGTTATCCTTTGCTTTTGCCTTTGTCGTTGTCGTTGCCTTTGTCGTTGTCGTCGTCGTTGCCTTTGTCGTTGTCGTTGCCTTTG
>JANGFI010001691.1:0-24494 GCA_025758705.1 Goffeauzyma gilvescens
CCTTGCGGGGGTTCGTCATAAAAGGGCGGGGGGTGGGGGGGGGGGGGGAAGGGGTTTTGGAGATTGGCTGACTGACATGCTGGCTTTACTGCGGACAAAGTCAAGAGGAGATGACATGAAACGAACAGACCACTGTGACAAAAATCCGCCCGTCGTCAAGAAAAAGATACATGCGGTGGTAAGGTCGGTAGCTCGATTCAGGCCGCAAAACTTCTCTTCTCTCTTCCTCCTTGCTCTACAAGTTCTGGTTCTCTTTCTCACCCATCTTTGCAACTGACTTCAATTCCAACTGATCTTCTGTTTCCACTCTTGGAATCAATGAGGGTCATGCGCGATTGTACTCTCGTATGACCCTCATTGAGCCGAAGAAGACAGACCGATACCCTTTTATCTGCATGATGCGAGCCGACAGCTTAGTTTCTTGATGACCAGAGTCTACGCGCTTAACAATCCACATTGAATCGTTTCGTCATAACAGGTGGACATATTCGACCCAGCTAATTGTATGATGGAGGATACAATATAGGAATAGTCTCTGTATCAAGACAGGCAGCGCCTCTTGGCTCTTGGGCGCATAGGTAACACACACACACACACTCTCTCTCTCTTTCTGAGAGATTCATCTGTATTGCCTGTCTTTCCGTGTGTATACCGTAGATCTCGCCCGTTTCCTAAGCAAGACAGGAGATACAGAACTGTGATCACCAGCCATGTCTGCCTCAAACCAAACAGCTTCCCACTTTCTGTCTTGCTACAGATCTCCAACCTCGATCAGATTCACACCGTTGCGCGTTGCGTGTTGCGTGTTGCGTGTGGGGTGGGGTGGGTTGAATGGATGGATATACACTAGCTAACCTAGACAAGATTGGTATTTTTCACGTGATCTCGCCATTTTCCATGCCTCGTATTCCCCGATTTAGAAACCCCCTTTTGCCCCCCCCCCCCCCGTCCGCCGCCACCACCGCGCGCCCCCAAGAAGTGGAGGTAGAGGTGGGAACGACGACCAGCACGGAGGGGAGGGAGGGAATTCCAACCCATCAATCAGCGTTCGTCCGGATGGTACGGTGGTGTATACCAATTGCCCATACCTACGGTTATCAAGAGACCTTATGAGTCTTCTTCGATCCCTTCTTGGCTCATATACCGGCTCGTGGAAGGTACACTTCACCCCGCAATACAACCGTACGAAAGTGTTACGACATTACCCGAAAAAGAGAAACACCGAGCATTTTATTGACTTGAAAAAGACGCATACTGCGATATCGCGAATGGGCAGGACCCTCACTCTCACTCTAGGACAATCTACCACTCTCACACGCATCAACACATCACATTACAGATCAGAAATTGGCTTGACTATACCAGCCTAATCGCCAGGGTTGCCTTCTCGACCTCATTTTTAAACGGGGCGGGGGATTCTTCCTTGCGTCTTGCGTCTTGCTCCTTGTTTTCTCTTCTCACGATGGAGATGGATCTCGAGACGTGTTTGCAGGCTCAAAACGATGAATATGAGGTCTTAGAGGTGAGTTCCGGTCCAGTGAAAGTGATGCTTAGTAAAAAGTGCGCCAATGGATTTTGGGTTTCCTTTCCTCTTCTTCTCTTTTTCTCTTCCTTTTTTCTTCTTCTTTTTCTCTCAGCTTCCTGCTCTCGTTAACCAAGCTAATCCCTCTCCCCCATCTTTGGCTCATCCTCACATCTTCTGGCACAGTCCATCTACCCGGATCAATCGACTCTGAAACCGTGCTCCCAGACCACTCAAACTGGAAAAGGACCTGTCGTTCGTATTCTCACTCTAAAACTTCCAATCAACCTAAACTCAGAAACGACGGTGATTCTAACGTCCTCCAATGACTCCGCTTCCTCGGGAACTCCTTTACCAACCGCTCTGAAGCTGAGGGTAAAGACCCTCCCACCTCTTTATCTGAAGGTTAATATCCCAGTCGATTATCCTCTTTATTCTCCTCCGAGCGTTTTAGCTATCGAGTCACATTCGGGCCATGAAGACCACGTCGACCAAGGATGCAGTGAGCACAGCGTCGGTGACAAGGGAGAGTGGGAGGCAGAATCATACCTTCCTCCTCAGGCAAGAGCGATCATGGCGGATCGGTTAAGGCGGAGTTGGATGGAGATGGCTGGTGTCGACGTCGATTCCGGTGCCGACAAAGAGGGGTCCCGTATTGAGACGGGTGAACCGGTCTTATGGACTTGGCTAGACTGGATTAGTAATGGTGATTTCCTAAACGACTGCGATCTCCTCAAACCGCCGTCTTCCTCCTCTTCCTCTCCAACAATACACCTCCCCACCTCCTCCCCACCACGTCTCGCCTCCCTCCTCCGGCAACACGACTCCCTCTCCTCTCTTTCCACATTCAACAGCAACACATTCTCCTGTGAGATCTGTTTCGAAGATAAAAAAGGGAATCTCTGTCTCTCCGTCGGGTGTGAACGTGGATGTGTGTTTTGTAAAGATTGTTTGAGAGATTGTTGGGGGTTGGCGATAAGAGAAGGGAGTGTCGGAAATGTTGCGTGCCCCGGTGAGGAATGTGTCAAGGGTAGGTCGTCAAGGGGGGCAGTGCTGGAGGGGAACGACAGGGCAGAGGTTAGTCTAGAGGAAGATGTTCCACCACCATCGACGGAAATCAACTTGCATACGCTACAGACAGTGGTCGGAGAAGAACTGAAGGATCGTTATGTCTGGTTAGCAGAGAAGAAACGGGTGGATAGTGGTATGTCCTTCCGTCCTACCTCCTCTGACTTTCTCGTCCTCCCCGGAAGCTGACAACCTAAACTCACAATCTTTATCCCTCCTTCCCATTTCGTGTCATGACCTTGCTCTGCCCCCTCTTCCACTGTATGCTACCCAAAAAACCAATTCAATCTCGATCTCGCTCCCGAAATCGACTACCAGATCCAACATACATGATCTGTCCACTTGCACACTGTCAGGCCCCAGTTCCACCACCACCACCACCCTCCGCACCCTCCACCCTCTCCCCTTGTTCCTCTTCCATGCGCTCCGCCTCCGTCTTTCGCCTGCCCACTTCTGTCTCCTCTGGCCCTGCGTCTGCGTCTGCACCTACACCTGCCGCTGCGACTCCAGCGGTTCTCACCCCCGAACAAGAAGAATCAAGACGTCAACGAGAAGCCGATTCGTGGGATCGTTATCGACAGTGCTCAAGATGTCAATTTAGTTTCTGTCGGTATTGTCAGGCGACTTGGTGAGTTTCCGTCACAGAAGGACCTAAAAATTGATCTTGATCATTCATCAGGGTCAATTCAACCACATCGACATCCAAAACTGATGTTGTCTCGAATATTCCGTTTATTCCCCATTTTCCTTTCCTTTTGTCTTCACTTTCCTTCCATCCTTTTGTCTCAACCCCCTTTCTCTTATTTTCCGCAGGCACGGCCCCCACCTCCCTTGCAAGCTTTCCAGCGCCTCCTCGTTTCTTCTCCAGTATCTCTCCCTACCACCTCTTTCTCCTGCACGTCTCCCCTTCGAGCGTCGCTACGGCCTAAAGAACTTAACACGTCTCGTCGCGGAGCACCTAGAGAACGAAGCGAACAAGAAGTGGTTAGAGGAGAATACGATGGATTGCCCGTCTTGCAATAGTAGAGTCGAAAAAAGTCATGGATGTAATCACATTACTTGTTCGGCGTGCCATGGGGTGAGTCAGAGGGAGACAGAGAGAGAGAGGATCACTGAGAGTTTCGAACCTTAGATCGCTGACACTTTTTTCATATCCTTTCCCTCTTTCATCGCTTGCCAACCACCACCGACCATTCCCTCATCACCTATCCTCCCCTCGTTGGCTCGCTACTCTCCCCTCACAGCATTTCTGCTACCGATGCGGCACCTCTATTCGCCCCTCCGACCCTTATGCACACTATAAGGACCCCCGATCGAATTGCTTCGAAAAACTATTTGATCAAGCTGAGATCGCACGATTCGAACGTGAGATGATGAACGGTGGTGGGGGGGATGCTGGCGTAGATCTTGGTCTGGCTGGTATGGGTGAGGAGGTGGGTGAATTTGATGAAGGTAACATGCCCTGGGGACTGTTAGGAGCACATATGTACGAGGAATGGGGATGAGACCAATAGGAAAAAGAAGACGGGGTTCGGTGTATTGCTTTTGCTCCCACTTTCCTTGCCTTTTTCACTTGTTCTCATATACTTGGCCTACTTGATCGAGAAATACAATATATATCATTTCATACACCCATAAGGACTTGCATAATTTGAATTAAATTGACATCTGCACTGACAGTTGGAACAAAAAGGAGACATATGTTCAAAAGTACAGTTGGGATGGCATGCACGAGTTGAATGATGGAAAGTATCATTCTCATCATAGATATGCCTTTTCACGTGATCCCCGCTGCCCCCCCCCCCCCCCTGTCACACGCAAGCGTCACCTTCCTCGTTCGTAAGGCGTTGGAGGGGCCGGGGGACGCGAAAGCGCGAACGAGGGGGGCTGTCCAACAAAGGCCCCCAACTGATGATGATGACAACATGATCGTATCCACCTCTCGGTGGAATAGAGTAGTCGTACCAACGAGTTGCAGTCCGTATATTCACTGTACTGACACCCAAACAGCCGAGAAGTCCAATCTGATGCTAACAGCAAGTATAGCAGAAATTCGGTTAACAAACAAGAGGAACATCGACATCATACTCACTCATCAGATCAGCATCCTATCCATCCCAAACCTTTGTCACCGATCCAAGTTGAAATTCAGACGACGAAACGACTCAGATCCGCCCTCGGAATCACCGAATCCATTCCGTCTGCCTCCCATCAAATAAAAAGGAGATAAGAAGGAGAAACATATACACACTTGATTCAACATGGCTGAATGTGCATTCGCGATCACGGGTGCCGACTATGTCATTATGGCGTCTGATAAGACTGCGTGAGTATCAGGTACCCCTGGATCTCTGCTTCCACATCTGTTCTCTTCTTCTTCTTTTGATTCTTCTCCGTCACGTCAAACGAAAGACACGATGGAAAATGACAGCTTTGATCGTACAACTAAATCCTTGACGCTAACTCCTCGCCTGATCTTGTTTTTCTACCTGTATCATCCTTTGCCCGTCCTTCTTGGGCTGTTATATCTTCTCTCCTCTCTCCGCTCGCTTCGACTCCTCCTCCTCTGGCCCTCGCTTCTCCTCACTATGCTCGCTAACAGCGGTCGATCCATTATCAAGATGGGAGAAACCCTGAAACTGAGGAAATTGGGATCACATCTAGGAATGGCGTTTGGGGGTGAATCTGGTGAGTCAACCGAGTCTCGTCTGTTCCTTCCTTCCGGATCGTCTTTCTTTTCGCTGTTGTTTTTATGCGATTGGGGTTTACTTTGGTGTAATACCTATGCCGTTCTGTTGCTTCCTTTGCCATTGCCTTTGCTGCATTCGTGTTGTTTTCGCTTTTTCGCTTGCTCCTGCTTCAAACATGCCCACGAAACAATTGATTGCTAACCCCTTTTTCTCCTCCCTCCATTTCCCTGCCTCTCGACACCCTGCTCTACTTTGCTTGAACCCACTCTACCGCTGCTCCGCTCTAACCCACCTCACCATTGCTCTGGCTCCCCTCGCTCCGCTTGCCGCGTACTCGGTTCCAGGTGACACCACCAACTTCGCCGACTATATCTCCCGAAACATGCGTCTCTACCAAATCCGAAACGACATCGAACTCACCCCCCAAGCTGCCGCCGCATTCACCAGGAGGACATTGGCAGAATCCATTCGAAGTCGGGCACCGTATATCGTAAATGTGTTGTTGGCTGGAATCGATACGACGAGTGGGAAGCCGCATTTGTGAGTGCAAGGAGCAGAAACCAAGCCTTAGAATCTTTCATTTGTGGGCTGAGAGGAGAAAAACGTTGGAAGCGGGGCTTATTTGCTGGGTGATTGAGATCGTGATAGTAATTGGGATTGGGATGGGATGAAGGGAGAGGAGAAATGAGTTTCTAGAAGGGACATCGCACATACAACGGATGGCGGGATGGCAGAATCACCTTTTCTTACCTGCAATCGACTTGACATGCCATTGACTGACCCCTTATAACCCCTCCCGCCATGAACAGGTACACCATGGACCCCTACGGCACCCTAGCGAAAACCGACTACTCTGCCCAAGGACTCGGTATCTACGTCTCTCTCTCTACAATGGACAGGTATTGGCGACCGGACTTGACGCAAGAAGAAGCGATCGACGTGATGAAGAGGTGTATTAACGAGGTACAGATTCGTGAGTACCCGTCTCCTGCCCTACTTTCGTGTATATCTTCCATCCTTCCGGCCCAAATGCGCCAGGTGCTATCTCCTTGAGCGGCGGAGACCCAGCTGATACTCTCTACGCTCCCTACCCGTGATTCCCTCACCCTCGCCCTTGCTGGTGTGCCTTTCCCTTTGTTCTGGTGTCAAATCGCAACGCCTCGAACAAAAACAGGTCTTTCCTACGCTTTCGATTTCAACGCGATCATCATCGACAAAGACGGGTACAGAGAGCTTGCATTGTAGGAGCTGAGTTGCGTAGGAGACCGTGTCAGTGGATGATATGTCGAGGGGAAGGGTGCATGAAGACTGGGAAGATCCTGTAGAAGAGGGGTCAGCGTGTATATGCAATGGAATTTGCCTCTTTTTCGGAGTGATGATCAAATCAATCAATCAATCAAAATTTGAATAAACCTCTGGGTAAGGATAACGGCTTCGTACGGTTGCGGTCCCCAGTAGTCGACAGGGGTACAGTGCAGACGTGAGATTGGTCGACTTTCGAGAAGAATCGGGAAGGAACCTGAGGTGTGCTACTTACTCCGCGTACCACGTGTGCAATGTATCTCGCAAGTATACCGTACAAACGAAATATAAAATATGGGTGTCACAATTTTTACTCCCGGCGACGCCCATAATTTGTGCTAGCTTTTCTCTAGATTGTACAACCAAATACACACCTCGTTTTTCCACCCCGTCATCATCAAACCCAAGCAGCCGTGTGTGACAGCCACTTCATGATCTCACCTCTGAAACCTAGGCTTCGCGTCTGTGAGGACTTCAACCCAACCATGACGCCAAATAGACACCGAAACCAAACCAAACACTCATTCAGTGAAATCAATTCACTCTTCTCCTTCGCCTAATCCTTTCTCATCCAACCGCCCCAGCATCCCCATAACGCCCCCTAAAAACCCTTTAACCTCTCCAACTTCAATTGGTGTCAAGCCCGTCAATTCTACATGTTCCCCAGCCCCCTCAAATGCATTTGTGTTCTCTTCGGTGAAGTTGGTGGGAGATGCGGCAGAAGAAGCAGAGTGGATAAGAGCACGGGTTTTGGAGAGTCGGATGTGTCGTAGAGAGAGGAGGAGGGAGTGTAGGGTTGAGGGGGATTGAAGGTCGGAAGAAGCACTGGAGACAGAGAGAGAGACAGAGAGAATGGACAAGGTGGTCAGTGCAAGCGAATCAGAGATGGTGGGGCTTTCTAGTCTCTCGGATCGTCTAATGGTTCAGGATACCCATACCCGCCTTGTGGCGTACACGGCATCCACGAAACATATCGAGAAACCCCTCTCAACGTTCGCAAGCCAGTCCCTTGACATACTCACACGTCCAACAAAACCTTCCCAACCTCCACAAAGAACCTCGGAAGTGGCACGAACCCTCCTCCCTCCCCTCTCCCTCTCCCTCTTTCCTTCTCAACCGTTATTATTGCTCCGAGATTCTCCACCGTCATCCAGTCGGGAGGGATGATCCGACACTTCTTTTTACGTTTGAGAGAGAGTGCGAACCAGAGTGGCACTCGGGTTTTAGAAGGGGGTTGGAAAGGGCCGTAGACACCCTGAATGAGCGAATCGCGACGAGTGCAAGGAGTGAAAGAGTGAAGTTGGTAGAAGGCGGAAATGGTTTCACATTAAATACAGTCGACAGGGCGGATGACACGACAAATAGACCGCGAGATGGTCAATAGAATTGACGGAGTCAGAGAAAAGCGATACATGGCGGCGTGAAACAGAGATGCCGAAAGAAAGAACAAAGGCGTCAGCAAGAGCAAGCTCGAACGAATTTCCAAACCGAATCCGAAGACAGAGCAACTTCTAATCACTACCTTCCGATCGTACGGATAGAACGGGCACTCACCGATATTAACCTAATCTTCCCCATGGAAAACATCGGAACGATTTCGATTTCCTCATTTTCAGCGAGGAACGTCAGTTCCTGGGGTGTTAATGATGGTGCTAGGAAGGGTGGGAGTGCCATCGTCAATGGATCTTGAGCTTTCAATGCTCAATGTGGCAGATGGATCCTGCGATACGATCAGTACGTCGGGGATGTTCTTGAATGATCGAGGAGAGCCGGCGGGAAAAATGACGGCAAACGTGCTAATAGCCAAGACCAGGTTGAATAGACCTTGATGAAAAGATCCAATCCTTGTCCCACCTATTTTCTATTCCACTTTTCCTGTCATGGGTGACATGGTGACAAGCGGAGGATGATCGCCAAATGAAAGATGATGTTGGACGAGGGTCGATCAAAGGTGGTTGGCTGCTCCCCAGAATAAATCAGGCAGTCGGTTCCAGACGCGTCCCCCTTGTCCTGTTCGTCGCGTTGCCCGTTTGCAGGTTGTCGCGAATCGTGAGTTGGTGTTCCCTGGTCACGTGAAATTAATTAGTTCAAAAGGTTTCAACCCTCAATCCAATCCAAATTCAAATCCATGGCTTAAATAACAATCAACCATGGTGAAAATCAAGCAACCGGGTCTCATTCTGACGACTGGAAACCCCAGTTCGCCAGGGCACACACGCGCACACCCGAGATTACACTGGTAAAGATTTCAGGAAATAGAACGTTTGTACAGAGTAGAATGCTGGCAACAAGCGAGAAATGAATGTCTGACGGTGGGAGAAAGAATTTTTGGATCAATCATCATCTAGATACCACTACTGCACACCTACCCACCCACACACACCGCGTCTCACGCTTTCACACGTTTACACGTTCACACGTCCGGACTTCTAAACGCTAACATCCTGCACTCCCTTGGTGACCTCCTCGACGTCCTCCTTCGCGGCGGCTCCTTCCTCGTTCTCATTGTCGTTAGCGGCATCCTCGACGAAGCCACCCAATCCACCCGCTCGCGCCGCAGCCGAGAAACTAAACTGGGGTTTCCCCTCATTTTTTTTAGCGATTGCCTCCTTTTCAGCCTGAGCAATTGCAGCCGCGTTCTCACGAGCCTTTCGAGTACCCGTAACGGTTGAGAAACCGTCGTTGTCGACTGTAGGGACTTCCTTTTCTTTCTTTGGTTCTCGGGGAGCGGCGGCAGCGGTGGTGGCTTGGGCAGCAAGTCGAGAAGGGTGGACTCTGGGAGGTCCACCTCGACCGGCACCTGCTCCACGAGCAGAGGGAGCACCAGTACCTCTTTCAAAGGTTCGAGGACCTCCAGGGGCAGAAGACCGACCGTTAGTGGGGGTGGTCTTAACGGCGGCGGCGGCGGCGGCGGCAGGGTTAGCGGCATCGGCGGCCATAGCAGTAGAAGCAGCTTCCTTAGCCTTCTCCTCAGCCTCCTTCTTCGCTTTCTCCTTCTCAGCTTCGACCTCTTTCGCCTTGGCTTCTCGGTCAGCCTTGATTTGCTCAGCCTTCAATCGGAGTTTCTCGGCAGCTTCCGAGTCTTTCGCGGCGGTATCCACTGCTCGAGCGGCACCGAACGGGGAAGGCTTGCTGCTGGCGGCGGCGGCGGGGTTGGTGGTGGAGGTTGCAGAGGAAGTGGTAGGGGATGTAGCTGATTCCGGGGTGGCGGAAGCAGATGCACTTCGAGGAGCAAGGTTGAGTGCACGACGGGTAGGTTGAGGAGAAGGTGTCACTGAGGCAGAAGGAGAAGACTCAGCGGCGACTGAAGGTTTACGGCTAGATCTCCAGTCTGATTTCTCTTCCAGTTCAGGTCGAATCGGAGCCGAGTTGTCCTTGCTGGACGCTCGAGCGGGGCCTTCCGGTCTGTCCGCAGCGGGAGCAGGGGTAGGAGCGGGAGAGAACTTGGCACCTCGAGACCAAGTTTCTTCGGTCGCAGCTGCACCGGTCAAGGCGACTTCCCTCTCGATGAAACCGGAGCTGGAACGAGGAGGACCGGCTTCACGCGGTTCTCGGTGACCGAGGGAAGGGCTAGGTGTGGATTCGACTGGTCTAGCAGGTCGAGTCGACCTCCAATCGTTAGGCATCTCTGAGATATCCTTCGGTGGCAAGGCGTCGGATGCAGGTCCAGCTCCAAAGCCACCGCCACCGCCAGAGCGGGGACCTCCAAAGTCTCGTCCGGAAGGTGAGGGTGCCGATGCCGTGAATTTGGAACCTCGAGCGGCTCCCCAGTCTCGTTCTCCTAGGGGATCACCTCCACCACTGGAAGAAGAGAGCGGACTATCGTATCGGTTGTTCGACATTCCTCTGACCGGCGCCGGGTCTCGGGCAGGCAAAGGTCCTGATCGTCTCCACTGATTGGATTCATCAGCCATTGAAGGTCCGAACCCACCACCGGCACCACCACCGAATCCACGTTCCTTTGGCGGTTCAGCGACGTTCACACGAATATCTCTTCCACCCAATTGTTGTCCCGACCGAGTCAAAGCATCTTTAAGTCCCTCGACATCCCTAAACTCAACATAACCGAATCCCTTGTGTTTCCCCTCGTGATCTTTTATTATCTTGACGCTGACGGTCTGCGAACCCTCGAAGAAGGTCGAGAGATCACCTTCGGTCGTCTCGAAGGTCAAGTTGCCGATGAATGCAGTGAATGGCGCTCGGGTAGGCAAAGGGAGCTCTTCACGAGGAGGTCCACGGTCGGAGTATCCACCAGCACCGCCACCGGCACCTCGGGCTTCTCGGTCGGGAAGAGAGTCAAAGTAGTCGGCGTCACCACGTCGAGGACCGGTTTGCTCGGTCTTGGGAGCGGGACCACGAGGAATATCGTCGTCGATGGAGTCGGCCCATGAACCAGAGCCTGTAGAGTAGAGATAGATAGAGAGATCAAGATGAGTATCCGCGAGATGGTCGGAGGGGGTGGGGTGGGGTGGGTTGGATCAGTTTGTAAATCCTCTCCTGAGACAGAAACAAGCAATCCACCGAAAGGAAACAAACTCTTCGACTATCTTGCTTGCTCCTCCATGGGTAACCTTTCCTCCCGAATCCAAAAACACGAAACATAAGACTCACCTCCATCATTCATGAACGCCGCCAAATCCATCTTCTGTCCCTTCTGTTTCTTAGGCGCCATGATGAGCAAGAGTTGTTTTGGTTAGAGTTGAGTTGCGTGGTAGGGCGGTAGCTGTCAAACAGTGGTCGGTCAAGCGGAGATAATGGTTTTTTTTTATCTCGGCGGTGTTATTGGATTGTTTAGACGAGTCTGATCGAGAGATCTAGATAGGTAGGTCTCTTGCTATTAATCAGTTATTGTTTATATAAATTCGGAATCAAAGCGTAAGTTCCCTTTCCAAAATCATAATACAATGCTTGTTACCCTTTAGCGTCCACTGGGTGAGGGTGAAAACATGTGAACGATCACGATACCTAGGAGCCAGTAGAAACCATTCTGCAACGCACACACACAGACAACCCCCTTCGCGGTAAACCAACCTCCCCATCGATACGATACGATGCCGACGATGATGATGATGATGATGATGATGATGATCTACGAGAGTTAGACCCAGTATTCCCCGCTCGCTCGCTCGCTCGCTCCCGGCCTGATTCCCCATGCCCCATCCTGTCCTCCCTTTACCCCCCCTGCCATCTCTCTCTCTCTCCATCCGGCCCCTCCCGTTTCCCCCTGAATCGTTAGTCCAAGAGTGGGTGTTAATCCAATCGGAACAACGATGGACGGGGGTAGGAGCGAGCGAGGGGGGGGGGGGGGTAAGGCAATTGTTTGTAAAAAAAAAAAAAGTCGGACACCGGGTGGGTGTTCTCTCCACTCGGACTTCTCTCTGGTCTCATGAGATGACGCTCAGGGGGGAGGGGAAAGCGAAGAAATTCATTCACCCCCCCCCCTCCCTCCTCCTCCTCTTCGCATGCGCGAGGAAATGGAAGGAAAGGATTAGGGAGTGGGTATGTGACCCTGGAGAATGACGTGTTATTTCAAAGTCGAGGGGGGGGGGGCTACAAACCACGCAAAGTGTGGTTTTGGTGTGTATAGATAGATTCCTTCGTACGGTCAGTCAATCAGGCCAGTCGTTCATCGGCATCTATTTCTACGCTTCTTCTAGCTCCCAGGGTGCACAGAACAAAGATATGACAAACCACACATGGAAAAACCCCTTAAGTTGAAAACATACAACGAAAAAAGTAGCCGGGCAACCAACCCAACATTCAGAAGGAGATCAATCGGGTACAAAGCGATGCGGATACAACACGAAACGACACCATGGTGTATTTGTCGTCGATCTTTTTCATCGGGCGCAAAATAGATGGATGACCTGGGCACCTCGAGAGACAATTGAACAAGGGAAGGGATACAGTAAAGGGATAACAGAGTAGAAAGGTAGATGTTGGATTGGGCAAGAATGAAGCAGGATTGTTGGTAGGATGAGAGATTCACGAAGCGAGGCTGCTTAGTTTGTGTATGTGTATACGTTTGTATAATGGAAGGCGAAACTAAGCCATAGATTCATCCATAGACGGTTGACGTGCGGGCGTCGGTGGCGGCGTTGGCGTCAGCGTTGGCGTAGAAGCGACTGTATTCGATTCATCCTCGGCGCTCGTACTCGTACTCGTACTCGTACTCGTACTCGTACTCGTACTCGTCGTCGTCACAATATTCGCATCGTTCCCACTTCGAACCTGACCATGAGCCAGACCGGAAGCTATCTGAAAATCGTAAGCCTGGAGCAAAAGATTCGCTAGATCCGCCATAATAAGTGGTTTCCCTAAGAATCCAAAGAAACCCTCTTGAGCACACGTATCACGGGTCACTTGATCCACATTCGCAGTCAGAGCCACACAAAGCGGTCTCTTCTTTTTCGTTTTTTCCGACTTCAAAATCCGTTTCAACGCTGTCAGACCATCCATCACTGGCATCTGGAGGTCTAGGAAGATGATATCGTATGGATTCTTTTCGGCAGCTTCGAGAGCTTGAAGACCGTCGTGGGCGATGTCGATTCCAGTGTAACCGAATTTAGAGAGCACTTTGACGCCGACGATCCGGTTCACGACGTTGTCGTCCACGAAGAGGATACGTAAGGGACACTCGGCAGCAAGGTGTTTATTAATTGAACTAGAACGAATCGATCGTGCTCGTGCACCTATCGATGATCCAGAAGATAGACTGGTGCCATCGGACGGCTTGAGGATCTCATAGAGAGATTCCGCTTTCACAGGTTTGGTCACAATTGAAGAATGAGCGATGTCTAATCGCTCGATCGCACTAGCTGCATCCGTTAATGCAACGAGGTAGATGAATCTTGAAAATGGGTACGTCCGTGTAAGACGGGCGACGTCAGATGCAGCGGGTGCAAGTTGATCGACGTCCAGGAGTACGAAATCGTATGACGAAACCCCGACCGTCCGATCGGCTCCGGTTTCGGCTTCGGCTTCACAGGCAAGGTTCTCACGAGTCGAAGTGATTTCGAGACCGAAAGCGGTCAAGTTCGCCTTCAGAACAGCAGTACTCGCCGTCGACTCAGCACAAAGCAGCACCGTTCGTTTCGGCATCGGTGGGAAATGTCTTGCATTCGGGTCGGCATCCGAAAAAGATGCAGAGACGAATAAAAAGAAGGTAGATCCAACGCCTTCTTCAGATTCAGCCCAGGCCGTTCCTCCCATCAATTGCGTTAACGAGCGTGTAATACTCAACCCGAGACCAGTACCACCGTGTAATCGCGTAGTACTCTCGTCTACTTGGGAAAACGAGTTGAATAACCTGGACATCTTATTCGTGGCGATTCCAATACCCGTGTCTTGGACGGCGATCGTGAATCCCTTGGGCTCGACCACCCATCGAGTGCTGACAGAACCTGTCTTGGTAAACTTGATAGCGTTGGAAAGCAAGTTGAGAAGACACTGTCGAAGTCGATATGGGTCAGATACGTATGCATGTGGAGGGTCGTCAGTGACATCGGTTTGCAGGTACAATTCCAGACCTTTGGCCCGGGAAAGATGAGCGACAGAGTCCAGAGCGGACTCGACCACACTTCGGAGGTCAAATGGAATGTTCTCCGGTTGGATCGAACCGGCTTCGAGCTTGGAGAAATCAAGAACGGCAGTGATGATTCGTTGAAGATCATCCGCCGAGCTGGTAATAACCCCCAGGTTCTCCCGTTGTGCCTCGGACAAGTCCGTCGAATTCTCCATCACAGCACACAGACCCGAGATAGAGTGCAGAGGTGTTCGTAGTTCGTGAGAGATCGAGGATAAAAACGTTTGACGGGTGGCAAGAGCTGCCTCAAGCTGCGAGGTTCTCAGACGAACTGCCTCTTCTAGCGACGCTGTCATCGAATGAGCCTCCATCACGATCGCCCCAAAAGTTGCCAGTAGAGCGACCTGGGATTGCGTTGCAAAGAGGTCGACGGTGACTTGAGCCGAAAGGTACAAAACACCGGCGAATCGGGACTGGACAAAAATCGGAAGCAACAAGAATGACTTGGGCGGTTTCCCATGGAAAAAGGGTTCGCGAGACAGCACATTGGTGATCGCACCCGTGATCGTCGCCGCTCGATTATTCGCGATCGCCTGTTTCGATGTCGAACAGTGAAGTAATAGACTCGAAGGACAAAGATCAGACGCCTTCGCCAAAGGCGTCTCATAGGCAGACACTGCATCAAAGCTTCCGGCTCCAACAAGTTGCAACGCGTTCAAGGTGGTGGAATGGAGAGCAAGGCACGCGTAGTCTGAGCGTGAAACTTGCATCAAGATTTGCAGGACCCGCTTGACCAATGTGGCTTTATTCTTCTCGCTGGCGAGAACCAAGCTGCCAATAAAGAAAACAAAAGGTCAGCTAACATTGTCAAATGTATCGGCCGAAATATATGGTTAAAGATCGCGGACTCACAAAGACCGCAAGATCGATTCCAAGCTTAATTTCTGCTCCAAATTATGGGAATCTTTGGACATCGACAAGGCATCCTCCGACGAAGCTGGATCCGACATACTGTTGTCCGGTGACGTTGGTTCTAATCTGATAGGGCTGACCCCTAAAGTTGCAATCGGGATCGGCAGAGTAATAGTAGATTGAATAGGCGAACTGCCTTCGACCGGCGGTATAACGTCGGGGAATTCAGAATGTACGAGACGCATACAGGCATAGCTCTCACATTGCTTGAAAGCTTGATACCCAGCACTGACGTAGCCTCGGTAGAGTCGGTGTGGAATGCCTTTCGACCTGAAAAGTCGTCCAGCATTGAACGCAAGGTAACCCATGATGAATCGCTGGCCTGTCTCAAGCTGTTCCAATGCCGACTCTAGCCCACCGATGGCAGTCATAAAGTCAATCGTGCCTTCGGCATATTCTCGAAAACCTCGGATGGCCAGAAGGGCGAGGCGGATTGATTGTAGATCGTCGTTCACTGGAATATTGGCGAGAAAGTCCAGCGTCTTTGTCACAGCCGGCCAGTGCTCACGCCAGCTTTCGAGGGAAAGATAGTAGAAGCACAACGTGACTTGTGTAAGGACCGCGAGGATAAGTCCCGTGCCTGCGTTCGCAAACCTTTGCATGCGCTTGGCGTAAATGGCCATTTGAACTGCAGGTCCTCCAAACATGAGGCCGGTCTGCATCGCCATCGTCGCGGCTTGAAGGCTGAACATGTCGGGCCTGTCAGGTGGATCATATTCGGCCTCTTCCGCCGTACAGAAAGATCCGTCGAGACCTGAATAAGAAAGTTGGGTCAGCATGGTAGAGTACAAAAGAGATAGGAAGCGGATCTGCTCACGCCACAGCTGTGAAATGTCTTTCGTCCGGTCCATCATGTTCTCCACAGCCTGAATCGTTGACGTAAGGAACACCCGAGCGAGCGGCCGCAAATCATCGCCGAGCGTGACCAAGGTGTGCGATCCCTTCTTCAACACGGATTTCATGGATCGGCCACTGAGGAACATGGTCGCAAGATCCAGGCCAACAGCATAGGTAAGAACATCGTAATTCATCACTAAAGAGGTCACCCGGCGAATTGGGTCAGCAGATACGAAGAGATCTTCACATTTTCAGCCTTCGAATTACTCACAGGATGTGCAAAGCTTGATTGTACGGGTATAGTCAACGTCGAGCAGAGACTTAACAACAAGATATTTGAGCGAAACGAATACCATCCCGATCGACGACTCGTGAGGAGATCCCTGTATGTGGCAGGCGTCTGCTCGCCAGTAGTATGCTCTGGCCAAGTCCAGTTGCCCCTCTCTGGCAGTGACACCTTGAGCCAGATAGAGATAGGCAATCGGAACCAATCGTTTCGCCAGTGGACTGGTGAGAGCCAAAGCGAGCGCGGTTTCGAAAATAAATCTTCCTTGATCTGGGTAGCCAGTGTAGATAGTAGGCCCTGCAATGGCCACGAATTCGGTAAGCGCAGCAATGATCATGTCTTTCTCCGAGATTGGGGCTGATGGAAGCAGTGAGTCGGCAGTTTGTAGGGCGACTTCTGTCGCGGTGGTAGGAAGTGCTGGAAGATTACGGGTGGCCAACTCCGGAGAAGAGAGGTCTATTCCAGCTTGGGCAAACGCCTGAGGCACCAGCCCGAGCGCGAGAGTATTTTTGAACACAAACAACTTGAGGCGAAGAAGCATGGTGAGGATCTCGATGCGGGTACTTGGTCTTTGGCAGAGTTTGACGCAGTCGCGAATCTATTGACAATCACGTATTTAGTTTCTGCTTTGTTAAATACAGACAGTCATTCAGAAAGCCCGCTCACCTTTGGAATGAGTTCCTTGGCTAAGTGCAAAGCACAGCCGACCTCGGACAGAAGATTGGCGATGTTCTTGCAGATCTTTTCGTGTGCCACCCAGTTGAGCGGATCGGTAATGGGAAGCAACTCTTCAGATATCTCGAGGTATCGGTAGGCCAAATCAAACGCAGCTGATCGCGCAGCTTTTCCTGCCGCTGCAACCATTAACGTACAAAAGTGGGCGTTCGAGTGCGACATCTTGCCCTGATTCCTTGCAGAGATGAGCATATCGGCAACTAAGAAGTCGAAATCGCCCTTTTCGGCTGAGAGACGGTATGCCAGATCCAGGTTCCATTCGGCCCATCGTTCCGGGGTGATAGTGTCTAAAGCTGCTTGGTGGTGTCGATCATGAGAGAATTGAACGGTGCCACCTTGAATGGTCACAATATCGATGGAAATGGCCTCTTCGAGGCTTTGTCGAGCAGCATTACCGGAAGGTAAGTCGGCCAGTCGAGCGAGGAGGTCGATTTCCACCCCGCGCGAAGGTAGACAGCCAAGAATTTGCAGCAACCGCTGACAGTCAGGCACCAGAGACAGGATGGTGCTGTGGGAGAGATATGAAAGACAGCGAGATAATCAGCCAACTGTATCAGACATCCTTTTCGAAGGTTTCAACTCACGCCTGCGCAAAATCTTCCAACCCAACCTTGCAATAAATGGGAAGTTGGCCAGTCCGCACGATCCAACGAGTCAAAGTGTAATCGAAAAAGATCACGCCGATGCGGACGAGCCATGAGAGTAGGATTTTGACGTGGAAAGGGTTGGCTGGAATAAAAGCTAGATAAGTATTCTATATACAATACCATGATTCGTTATGGCAAGAAGTGCTTACCTTCCGTTGCTTTGTAGACCATCTGGGCCAGCACAGTCCACTGTTGAGGATGGCATTCGATCCGAGGGGGATCCAAATGGAAACACTTCAGACACATTTCTTGCAATACAGCCAGGGAGAACGTTCTGGTATGAATAAACGTGGGGTTGCCCAGATTAACGGTGGGAGGAACGTCCTCGGGTGTTCGGTAAGAAAAAAGGACTAATGCGTTCGCGAGATGCCGTTTGGTGTGTGTGAACAAATCGTTCCACATGTCTAACTCGGAGCTCTCGGCCCACTGAACATCGTCAATGACCAAGATTAACGGACGGGTAGTCGTAGCGAAAAGGTCGAGAAGTTGGAATACCACCTGGCGAAGGATTTTTTCATACAGGTTCCAGTCAGGCATTGCAAATTCCAGATCAATGTCGGAAGTTGTTTCTAGAAGGACTGAACGCCAGGTGGGAGATAAGAGATTGCAGAAGATGTTGGAGTTGGCGCCGAGGACTTCGAGGATTCGAGCTCGCCAAGTGCTTTGGTTTTCAAGGGGATCGCTGAAAATGCGGTCGAGTAAAGATTGGAACACCTGGACAAAACCGTTGAGAGGTTTGACAAGGTGTTGATCGAACTGCGGTTAGGAGAAAAGGTAAGTATAATGCGCCATTTGCACACTGGCGGAGCACCCTGGGTACTGACCTTTGACCAGCCTACGAGGCACTCGTGACTCCCATTCATGGCGTCTTTCTTCCTCGCCCAATTCTCCAGCAATGTAGACTTGCCAGATCCAGATACGCCCCAGCACACTATTGTCTGCACCTCTTGTGTCGCAACCATGGCCTGGTACGCTTCTTCAATAACCGCGAATTCTTTTTCCCTATCGAGCAAGCCCGGAGGGATCTTGTATCGGGATCGTGCATCAACTGCACCGACAACGAAAGGGGTTTTATTGTGCTGGATCATCTCTCCGGCGCAGATCTTGCGAACCTGCTCAAGATCGTAGAGCAGCGACGGCATGTTTGCGTATCTATCATCTGGGTCGATGCTGATAGCTTTATGAATTACATCGGATAGCTCGATGGGGATCGATGGAAGTAGACTATCAATGGGAGTGACCGATTTGGTGAAATGGGCATGAACGGCCCCCAGAAGATCAGTATGGGGCTCTTTTTCTCCGCCTATAGGTCGTCCCGTCAAAAGCTCGTAAGCTGCGACGGCCCAGGAATAAACATCAGCAAGTGCACCAACAGGCTTTTTGGAGGACAATGCTTCTGGCGCGATATATTGAAGATGTTTCGAGATATCCTTATCTTCGTATATCCCATCGAGTGCACCCTGGCCTTCATCTTCGCTTGGGCTCAGATCGACGTCGATGTCAGTGCTATTAAGGGGGAAATCACCGGCGACGCCACCGTAATGGAGCACATTGGCTCCTGCATCCAGGTCAGAGTCGTTTTGGCCTACTATTCTCCCCTTGTCGTAACCGGAGATCTTGAGTGAGGTACTAAATCGAGTGAGTTGTACCCGGAACGAGGGTTGGGTGTGACGGGTCTTGGATAAGGGTTTGGAAGATTCGGTCTCTCTGTCGTCAATGTGTTGAGAAGTGTCCCCTTGAAGTGGTCCGACGTGTTCGTTCTGTTTCTGGACAACGAATAAATCGGGTCGACAAACGACGAGGGCTACTCGGCGTTCGTGCAGACTGCAAAGCGTCTCTGCGATCTGTATGAGGACCTCTACCGCCGTCAGATATCCACTCTCAACTGTCACGCCATCATCGGCAAGTGTACCTAGGGGAGAAGGTGGGTGTCCAGGTGAAGGAGACCCCACGGTAGGTGCCACCTGCTTCAGCCGTCTGAGAGACTCAAAGCTGAGTTTGGCATAATCAGGAACCGGTGCTGGGGTGTCTTGAAAAGTGGATGAACAGCGTGAAGAGGGGATATCTTCTTGAGTATCCGAGTCCGAGGCTGAGGAATACCCTTGCAACCTCCTTCTTACCCGATACCGGGTGGCGAATCTGTTCTCGGCGTTCTGCACTTGTGGAGCGACCTCTGTCACCCAGAACTCTTTGAGCGGAAGTGTGCCGGTATCTTCGAACACGGCCCAGAGACCTTCGGGTGTTTCCCAAACAGCAACGTAGCGTGTGGAACGATCGAATCCGTGGGAAGTGAGCTCGATATACATGTTCCAATTTCGTCGGAATGAGTCCATTGCCTCTGCGTTGTGTCGGAGAGCGATACGGAAAGCGACTTTTAAGGGGAAGACGTAGTCGGTAGAATAATCGTGGTCAGCATCGTGCTCGTAGTCGGCGTCAGTGTCGTGTTCGTTTTCGTCGACAAGGTCGTGATCGTGATCGTCGGCGAGATCTTCACTGCCTGAATCGTATGAGAGCATATACAAGCTGTGATGATCCTTTCCATCTGCCCGTTCTCGCCCATCTGCTGTTTCTTCATTTCCGCCAACACTATCAACCTGGCTTCGGTGGCTGATATCATCTCCGCTAACGTCTACACGCCCGGTCGGACTCGACATCGGATGACCTTCCGGTTCGTTAGTCCACCGGAGACGAGACCTTTCCATTGATTTCATTCTGTCATATGGCACCCTCGTCTTCTTTGTCTTCTCATCCTCTTGTTCGGCTTCTTCCATGGTGTCTTTCTCAACGTCTTTTGGCGCATCTTTGTCAAGCGGTGTCGATGACGAACGTCTTCCCACTTGAAATGTTTTTTGCCCCTCTTTAGACAACACGTTCGTTCCACTGATCTTCTTTGCCTCCGCTCCCGTCGCTGTGTCCGCACTCGTGTCTGTCCGCGACATTGTGACCGAAGTCGCTGTCGTTGTCGTCGCCGGTGTCAGCAACCCTACCGACGCCGCCCTGGCCTCAGGACCACGAAACACCCAACTCCGTTCCTTCCTCAACTCCTTTTCCATCTCCGTCTTCTCCTGTCCCTTCCCCAACGCCTTGTTGATGTTGGTTCTCGCCTTTGTTTTCTGCATACTACTAGCAGGTAACATCGGCCATCGCTCACTAGGGATGGTTAGAGTGCCTTTCCCGATGACTCTTGCTTCTTTTCCCCAGGCAGCTAATACAACGCCATCACTATCACAATTTTGGCCTTGAACATCGCTATCATCGTATCCCTCGGGTCCAGCCGCCGTTCTAGTACCTTGATTGGGTGCAGCAGCCGCCGAAGCAGAAGGAGCAACGACCGCCGGCGCATTTTTTTTTATCGAGATATTTGTCAGGCCTTTACTCGCGAAATCGAGTTGGTACAAATAAGATGGAACGAAAGTGTTTGTTTCTCCGAGGCCTGCTCCAACGGCTGACCCGGAGCGTGAGATGGGGACCGATCTCACGTCCGAGCCGACAGGAAGAGAGGCTTGCTGAGACGTCATGAGCGTGTGGGGGGATGTCGGTGTTTTCGGCGTGGAAAGTGCTAGTGGAAGCGGGATTGTTAGCGGCAGTACTGATGATGCTGCTGCTGTTGATGCTTGTGTTGGTGTTGGCGTTCGATGGGGAGAAGGATGTAACAGAAGAAGGGTCTCAGGTGTCGCAGAAGATGAGCGGGACTTTGGCTTTTTGGGTATCGAGTGTAGTGTGGGAGGTATGGGAGGTGTATTTCTCGCTCTCGTCGCTTGTACATGATTCTGAGTCTGGTGATAATGAGGTTGAGGGGCGGGATGTCTTCCAACAAGAACAGTCACTCCGCGGTTTTCAACAGCAGACACTGGCGACTCTCCCCGAGAATGTGTGCTTGAGTCTCTCCGTTGGTGTGATATTGGTACCGTCGTCGACAACGGCCCTGCTGTTGAAACATGCGATGTATCGCTGGCGGCGACAGCGGAGGCGGTGGTAGAATTCAAGACAGCGGATGAACGTCGACGGTCTCTCAAGAGGGTCGGTGGTGGTGGTACCGGTTGACGTTGAGGTTGACGTCGTGATAGTGCTGGTGAGAGCGGGGGTAGGAGGGAATGCGAGACATTGTCAGGCGAAGACGAAGGCGAAGGCGAAGGCAAAGAGGGTGAAGAAGGTGACGATGAGCCGGTACAAGTCAGCCTGGAGAGCGGCGAGTCGGTCATGTTGGGTTGTTTGAGCTGTGGGAGACAAGGGGCGGCGGGGCGAATTCCAGAATCTATTGATTGTTTATTGGTTGCGTTTCGTTGTAAAGGTGTTGTTGATTATTCGCGAAGTATAAAATGTAGCCGGGGAAAGGAGGGCGAAAGGTGAATGGTATGAGGGGCATGAGGGGTTATGACGAGCCAGCCCAAAGTTCCGTGTCAAGGGTTCCAGTTCCGTGTGTACCAATTGAAGCCGTCTAAACGCTCCCGTTTCTTGGATTTCGACTGAACTTCTTCCTCCTCCTTTTTCTCCTCTGTTATCCGGCTTAGTTATATCCCTTTGGTTTCTTCCCCGTTTCTTGTTTCCTTTTGAGTTCTTGGGCGAGATGAGATGTAATGTGACGCGATGGGATTCGAGTCGATAATCGACCCAGAAGGTATGGTATGGATCGCGCCGCCCAATAGATGAATTAAGGTGTGGGGATTGAAAACGCGGAGCAAATCCTCAGCGTCTGGCCTCTGAGTGTGTCCTTCTTCTTCCCTCTTCATTTGGACATACAACGGGGAAAGAAGACTATAGAGGATGATCCTTGTTTCCACTCGACGACTCCTTGCGATCATGTATTTGTGCAGTCTTTCGGACCTTTCCTCGTTGATCGTCGATTGGTCTGTTCCCTAAACCCCCAGAAACCAATCAGAACCCGAGACAGATCTCGGCGGCCAAAGAGGAGAGAGCAGCAAGCCAAACCAGGGCGACGGGGACGGACCGAATTGAACCGAACTGGACTGAATTTGAAGTTAAACGGAGCGAGCGAGCGAGCGCGACTGTGAAAACCAAAGCAGGAAGGGAGGGAACTGGGGCAAAAGGGAAGGGAAGACGGGGGGGAGGGAGAAAACTCGCGTGCCCACCTCGAGATCGAACTGGTCATAGTTGTTCGTTCGTTCGTCCGTCCCTTTTTGTTCCTTTTCTGCCAGTCTCTCCTCTGTATAGTCCACTCGTTCACTCATTCCGGTTCTTTCTCGCCTTGGGCCCCGCGCTGGAGAACCAACCACCCCACATGGACTTACGGCAGGTGGAGTCTGCTCAATCCCCCTCCATTTCCAACTCTCCGTTTGCCTCGACCGGGATCAAAAAAAATCGGCGAGTCTATCTCATCCACCCCGAGAGAGAACGACCGATCGATTCCAGTCGGATGGGAATGAAATGTCAACCGACTCAGGGGAGAAAAGGGGGGACGACACAGAAGAGAACAGAGCAGACAGACATAGCACAGAGTCGGCTCGGCCGGGGGTCACTCACAGTCAAACGGAGGCCAGGGTTAGGACAGGGCAGGACAGACAAAGAAGAACGAAAGGAAAGGAAAGGAAAGGAAAGGAAAATGAGAATGAGGAGAAGGGAGACGACACAACATGGTCTGGATGGCCTAATTGACTGACGGAGACTGATTCGGTTTCTCTTCCTTTGCTTCGTCACCAGGCCTCTTAGGAAACGTTCCCTTCTGGCCACCCGACGTATCTGTCCTCGAGCGAGCCCCGAACCCGAACTCATAACTTGAATGAACGGAGTCTTCAATCTGCCTGAACAGTTTATCATATGACGGATCCTCCCGTTAGTAGAACATGTTCGTATATCCACCTATTTCCTCTCCTAAACTGATGGACTACCGCGCGAGGGCGAGTCAAGAGTGACTGAGTTAGCATGGTATGTGATTGAGCGGTTGATCGATTAAGTAATGGAGCAATCGATTAAGTGATTGAGCAGGTGCCCCCAATACACTACCATACGTACAACCACGTTACTTTTCATTACACTACACCACAACGCAGCACAAACGATTTTTAAATATCAGCGAATCACGCCATCACGCCATAAAGTGTCATCCTTATCTGCTTCTTCCAGTATTTCCCAAGTAATTGCCCCTACTCAACCCCTCATCCTCCGCAACTCTTCCTCACCGCTCCAAAACGTTTGTTCCCCCATTCTGCAATCTGACCCCCCTCGAATCCAAATTCAAGTTCAAGGGAAACTGATGCACTATCTGGAAAATATACACATAACATATGCAGCAGCCGACCATGCTGCAACGGCCGTGGTCATTACTGTTGATCCTCCTTTTCTTTTTCTTGAGAATCACAGCTGGGTTAATTTCTGCAAGATGAACGCCCCCCCCACTTCCCTCCCCCCCACCAGCCCCCCCCTCTCCCTTCTCTTCCCCCGGCCCCCCCCCCCCCCCCCCCCCCGCGGGGGGGGGNNCCCCACTTCCCTCCCCGAAAACAAAGAGAGGAATTCGTTGAATAGACCATCCACCTACCGACGTACCCCTCCCTACCCCCACCCTTCCAAATATTGGTTCACACGGACTCGTTTCTCTACTCTTGTTTGTTTCCTTTCTTTGATTCTGATGCGTCCGTGATATCCAGTCGCAGTCCACCTTCATGCAGAGTGATAACAAGTGCAGCATCGTTGCTTGCTAGTCAAGTCATGTTTTCGACCGAACAAAATAGCAACCAGAGACCAATAACGGACTATACGAATTGACTGGAGATGGTTGACCCGGTGCGGAGGAGGAGGGGGGGGCAGGGTCCATCCATTTAGCTTTCGTCACTTTCCGAGTACACAGGGCGGGGGGCGGGGGCACGCGGGGCGTGGGAGCTGGGGAGACGGGGGGGAGGGGGCAAGGGGGCAAAGGGACGGCTTGAAACGCGATTGATGGACTGGGAAGTCGGAT
>JANGFI010001692.1:0-23688 GCA_025758705.1 Goffeauzyma gilvescens
TTGGGGAGGGCCGGGGGGGGGGGGGGGGGGGGGGGGGGGGGGGGGGGGGGGGGGGGGCCGATACGGGGCGGATCGGGAGAGAGGGTGAGATCCCAGGGTGAAAGAGGGCGTTAGAGGAGAGCAAGAAGGGAAATATAACTTAACCGTGTCCGATTGAGATGAGAGACAGGTGGAGTGGGCGGGGGGGTGATGGACGTGATGTCATTGACAACAGCAAACCGAGCGCATGAGCCGAACGACCGGGAAACGGGAACAGAACAGAATGTGCACTTTCATGAATTGAAACTGGACAAGAGACGAGAGACCGACCCCGACGGACGGACAGGATGCAATGACGGGAAAGAGAGGGAAGAGGGTTAATGAGAATCGAGATTTTACAACTCCATTAACGAGAGTACCCGATCTCGTGGGAGGGAGATTGGAAGTAAAATAACATACCAACAGACATATTCATCGGGTCTCATATCCTCTATATCGATATGCAAGCCAGCCTTCCTTCTTCCCATCGTCTATTCTGTGGTAATCGATAGAAACTTGGATGTCGATTGGAGTTTGCATCAGAAAGGCACATGCATAATCGATACTCAACATAGTGGTCGAAAGGAACAAAGTCTTAGTCACGCGTGTATAGATAGATAGGCTCTGAAAACAAGTTCTCGATCTGGGTTCGTTCTTAGAAGAAACCTAAAAAAATTATTCTCTCAGCTCGCTCGCTCGGTCTCAGCATGATGAACGGCACCTCCCCGACTCGACGGGAGTCCCCCAACAAAGCCCGCACGAATCATGATCCCACCTCCCTCTCGTCTTCTCTCGAATCCCACATCCTTCATCCTATCCAGCATCACAAGTCCAAAAAACAGGGGGACGATGATTCCGACGTCAATCCCAATTTATCAAAAGTCGACAAGAAGAGAGAGACACATGCAAGTAAACCGCTCGGGAATGGTTCAGGGTTACCGGGGAGTGATGATGGGTACGGTCAAGAGGCGGATAGCTCGGATTCGAGTTCCGATGGTCCAGAGATAAATGATTCCGATCAAGATCAAAACCAAGGTCCTGGATCGGGTTTCGCAGCAACTCTCAAACATGCACTTGATCCCAAATCCCGATCTCGCGCGAGTAATGGTTCGAAGAAGCACGCGCACTCACATCCAGGAATAGAAAGAGATCCCGATTCTCAGCATTTCAGTCATGGAATGCCGAAGAGTGCATGGAGTGAATCTAAGAAACGCGAAATGAAGGAGAAAGAGGATGGGACGTGGGATCGAAAGAGAAAGGAAGAGAAAGAGATTGATGATAAAGCGGCGAAGATCGCTGCGGATACCATCCGGAAAGGGAGGGGAGATTCATCGACATCGAAATCTTCTTCTCCGTCGGGGGAGAAGAAAGGGGAATCGAATATGGACGCAGGGAAGTTGTTGGACGGTTGGAGAGATGATGGGGATAAACATGGGCCGGGCGGGGATGGAGGTGGAAGTATCGTTTCTGATGGTCCTGGAAAATGGGAACGAGACGATGGGCATCATGATTTCCGGAAAAAGGAAGGTCACGGAGACGATCAACCGGATTCTGCGAAAGAGAAAGAGGTGAACGGAAACGACGAGGACGACAACGAAAACGAGCACGCTAATGTCGACGAAGAAGAAGCTCAGAAGATCAGAGAGCAAGATGATGAGAAGAACCTCACGAAGGCCCAAAAAGATCAAAGGAAAATTCTCCAAGATAACGAATCCGGACGGAACCGATTGCCGGCAGATCAAGATCGACAGGGTGGTACACCTAACGAAGTCGAGCACGAGCAAACAAAGGGACGAAATCCACCGAAAGGAGAACACGGTCAAGTTCCTAAAGCGATGTCGGCGATCAAACAGCCAGATCCACCGGGACCTCGACTGGAAGTTAATCTGAAACCGAGGATCCCGGAAATGCATTATCATACTGCGAAATCGAACGATCAGAAACCACTACGTGATCGAAAACCACTTCGGATCGCACCGGATGGTGAGACTGAAAATTTACCGAACGGGAAGATCTTTCGCCGCGGCCCCGATCAAGCGGATGAATTGACGAGGACTCGAGACGCAGAGAAGGAGACAATGAGTAAACCGGATGGGGGAGATACTTACGATTCGGAAGCGATGCTCGAAGCTCAACATACCGGTCCCGAACCAACTGGCGGGTTCGTACCCGGTAAGCTCCAGCTGAGAGGAGACGACGATGGACAAGATGGTGAGAACGAGTCGAGTGACGATGACCGCGTGCAAGAGACCAACGAGAGGAACAAGAAGAAGGCAGTTCACATCATTCCGAGAGCGAATCACGATGCTGAGGATGACGAACAAGCCATGGCAACAGCTCAGGGCGCGCCCGTCACACCACGCAGGCCAAACGCACAGCGTAAATGGTCCGCCCTTCGAGAGCAAGACATGCCGGGCTCTTCCCGTCAAGCCTTTCGAGATCGCATGTCGCAACAACAAGTGCCGACCATCAAAGAAGGTACTTTCAGTTCAGCTTTGCAGATGGATGAATCGCAGCAGCAGCAGCACCATCACCACCCGCACAACAAGCAGACGGTGGGTCAAAAGAAATGGGGAGTTCTGCGTCAAAAGCTCCTGCAACGAAGCCAGTCGACGCCCAAAGAGTATACACCCCGTCAAATCCCGATTACGACCGAGCTTCTCGCCGGGCAATTACCCGTGTTGATCATGAAGACCTGGCTAGATCGAGATGAACATGGCAACCGCGCAGTTCCGATACTATTGGGTGATCTGAAATTTCGCGTTGGAGATTCAGCAGGGATAGGCAGCCACGCGGAGCCTGCGGCGAGTGGTCGGGAAGTATTTCGTATCGAGTGCCAATACGGAGATGGAGCTGTCAAATGGGTCATCTATCGAGAACTCCGAGATTTCGTCTCTCTTCATGGCCACTATAAGGCGGAAAATTTAGGGAACAGAGTCAGCCACTTTAGTGGAACTCGAAAGGTTGAGACACCTGAATTCCCCAAGTCAAGTCAGTACAGCTCCGGAGTCTTCCTAGGTTGTTTTTCTTTCCTGCTCACCCCTGATGACAATCTCTCTCTTTTTCAGGTCTGCCTTATCTGGGCCGAATGCGGATCGGGCGCAAGGAAGCCAAATGGCTAGACCTAAGCGAAGGCGAAGAACATGGCAAAGAGGAAGAAAAGCAACGAGGGAAAATGTCAAAGCAGGATCAAAGCCGACAGTCAAGGATGGCCCTCCAACAGTACCTCGTCGACTTGATTCGCGCCGTCATGTTTCGTCCCGAATCAAATCGACTTTGTCGCTTCTTTGAGCTCTCCGCCCTCACTATTACTTTAGCACCTCGAGGAGGCTTCCAAGGAAAAGCCGGATTTCTCAAGATTTCTGGGATGAATGCGAGTAAGCGGGCAAATCAACCCGGTATCTTACCAGGATCCGGTTCTTGGATTAAGTACAAAGCCCCCAAGTGGTGGATTGTCCGTGAAAGCTACTTAGTTGCGACATCTGGACCAGAGTCTACCGACCTTTTCGAAGTGTTCCTCATTGACGGTGACTTTGCGATTGAGCGACCGAAGCGAGTCCTGCGTCAAGGCTTGAGCAAGCTCACAGGACATGGTTCCTTCAAGAGCGCAGTTGGACTGAAGTCCAATACAAGTGGGGGATCGGGAACCGCACAACAAGACAGGCAAAAGTCGATTGCGGCTGCTGCTGGTTCCGGCCACGCACTCGAACATGGCGACGAGGATAAGACCGGCGAACATAACCAGGCCGCCATCGCTGAAGGCGAGGAAGGTCAAGCCGCTTCCCATCACACTTTCTTTATTGCCAATTCCCAAACGAAGCTCAAATTGGTGGCGAAGAACATTCGACAAATGCAGCAATTCATCATCTCGCTCGAACGCATAGCTGGCCAATGTATCTGGCGAAGTCGAAATCGTTTCGATTCATTCGCTCCTATCCGGATGAATGTCGCCGCACAATGGCTCGTGGACGGTCGGGATTACTTTTGGAATCTATCGCGAGCCATCAATATGGCCAAGGATCGTATCTACATCCACGACTGGTGGATTTCACCTGAATTATACTTGCGTCGGCCCGGTAACGAGCGATACAGATTGGACAATTTGCTGAAGCGCAAAGCACAAGAAGGTGTAAAGATTTTCTTAATCATATACAACGAAGTCTCGGATCGAACAACGCCAGTGGATAGTCTCTATGTGAAGAAGAGGCTGAACGCGCTGCATCCCAATATCATGGTTCAGCGATCACCCTCCCACTTCCAGACCGGAACCTTCTACTGGTCTCACCATGAAAAGATGTGTGTGATCGACGAGACGATCATGTTCATGGGTGGGCTCGATCTCTGCTTCGGTCGATGGGATACTGCTCAGCACGTCCTGGTGGATGACAATTTCGAGAAAAATGATACTGGCGAGAACGGCCCTATATGGCCAGGCAAGGATCTTTGCAACGACCGAGTCACTGACCCATTCGCCTTGAACAAACCGTTTGAAGACATGTTTGATCGAGAAAAGGTCCCACGAATGCCTTGGCATGACGTTGGCTTGCAAATCGTCGGCCAGCCAGCTCGTGATCTTTGTCGACACTTTGTTCAGCGATGGAACCACCTGATTCGAACGAAAAACCACACGCGGCCGATGCCATTCCTCCTCCCGCCTGCGGATTACACAGAGCACGAACTGAAACATCTCCGCCTTCAGGGAACCTGCGAGGTTCAGATTTGTCGATCATGTGGACCCTGGTCCATGGGTACTGATACCAAGGTTGAGCATTCAATTCAGAATGCGTACATCAAGGCGATTCAGCTCTCCGAGCACTTTGTCTACATCGAGAACCAATTCTTTATCACCTCTACCGTCGTCGATGGCGTTGAGGTTGAGAATCGAATCGGGGACGCTCTTGTCGACAGAATTATTCGCGCATTCAAAGAGAAAACACCTTGGAGAGCTTGTATCGTCATCCCGTTGCTCCCTGGCTACGCGTTCCCGATCGATACTGCCGAGGCTAGCTCTGTTCGTCTCATCATGGAGTGCCAGAACCGAACCATTTGTCGTGGGACACAATCCATCTTCTCACGGCTTCGAAAGGAAGGGATCGACCCGGATGATTACATCACCTTCTTTTCCCTACGAGGATGGGGCAAATTCAAGTCGGGGGCACTGACCACTGAGCAAGTCTACATCCACGGCAAAACTATGGTTGTTGATGACCGTCTGGTCATCTGTGGATCGGCCAATATCAATGAACGATCTCAGAGAGGTGACCGAGACTCTGAGCTTGCCGCCGTGATCAGAGACACTGACATGATCGATTCCAAGATGGCAGGAAAGCCATTCAAGGTCGGTCGTTTCGCTCATACGCTTCGAATCCGTTTGATGCGTGAGCACGTCGGAGTGGATGTTGATGCAATTGAAGAAGATCAACTGATGGCCCGAGAGCCTGTCGCGGACGCCGATGACATCCAGAAGTGGGATCCCGATCACGAGCAGAAGGACAGTGACGATGAGAACCTCGGTGTGACCACTGTCAAGCGTCGACATGCCCGAGACCGATTGATGGCGACCTTTTCGAGCGGTGTGTCCGCTGTCACGAAAGGCGTCAGCGAAAACGCGATCTCCAATGTGAAAAGGGCAGCAGACGTGGTGGTGAAGCCTGCGGCGATTGTCAAGGAGAAGAACACCATTCTTGGATCTGGCAAGACGGGTGACGACTCTGAGAGACAGGATAATGCGGACGGAAAGAGAGTGTCTGGGTTTGCAAGTTCTGTTGTTCCAACTCTAGAAGAGAAGACCATCTATGAGCGAAGGCCGACTGACAAGCACGCAAATGGCAAGCCACTATTCGATGCTATCGATGAAGGAGAAGGGGAGGGTACGGAGGAATTGCATGAGGCAAGTGTGCCCAAGGAGGATCTGGAACGATTCACGGATAAACCGGTAAATGTACAACAGGATGGTGGTACCTCCAAGGCACCCAAGATGGGTCACTCGAGTCTGGAGACGGACAAGTATGGTGCCCCAGCGAATGCGAACGAGAATGACGATGCCGTCCCCAACAAAAACACCAAACGAGATGAGGACACGGAGAATGAGCAGAATGCGATCAAAGCTAGACAAACGCTGAGAAAGCATCTGGATGCCAAAGTCGGAGTGTCGCCGTGGACGATGCCAACCCCTACACCCGATATTGACCCTGACGACTTTGCCGACCCGTTGTGCGATAAATTCTGGAAGGACATGTGGGTCGCCGTCGCGGTACACAACACTGAGATCTACCGAAAGGTGTTCCGGTGCATCCCTGATGATCTCGTTACTTCTTGGGCGGCTTACAAGTCGTTCGTGAACCATGCCGAGAAATTTAATCGGGTTCCGACCGATGTCGCCCAAGACTCAAGCCACGAACCTGTCAAGACGGTCCATGGCGGGCCTGGGACGCATGGCGCTGGAGGTGGCGGCTCAGGCGGCGGTATGGTTCAGCCTCAAGGGACTAATGGGGCTCCTGAAGAAGGCAAGAACATCTCAGAAATCCATAGGAGTGATATCGTTGATGGGAAACCTTGGGACGCTACCAAACCCGCAAAGCACCTGTCTGGCGATCTTGACACCGAACCCGCTTCACCTTCGAACCAATCTGGCGATCGTAAAGGTAAGACAGGAGAAAGAAAAGGTGGCGAAGAATTTGATCCTGAGGGAAAGCCAACTCCCAATCTGTCAGAGATCGACAGGACACCGACGGGTCCTGAGGAGGCTTGGGCTGAATGGGAGAAGAATGAAATGGAAGAGTTGCTTCAGGAGGTCCGAGGACATCTAGGTGAGTTTTGAAACATCGGGAATTGATTATCTACCTACAATCTCGCTCACGCACTGACTATTATCGAACTCGTTCCCGCCTTATTCCCCCATAGTCATGTATTCCACTCGATTCTTGGAAGCCGAAGATCTCGCTGGTAATTTCCTGTTCAATTCTGACAAAATCTTGCCCATGCCAATCTACGACTAGATCTTGTAATGCCCAGTAACGAAATGCGTTCCGCAATGATTCGAAGCCGTCAAAAAAATCTGATCTCCTTGCTCTTTCGACCCTTGACTATTTCACATATATTTTGATCATCTACATCTATACGACAACGTCCGACAGATAGACACGACAAAGGGAACTACTATAATGCATTGATGTTCCGTCACACCGCTCTGCATCCAGCTGAGACTTGGCATAATATACCTGCTGTAAGTCACCTCGGAGCCGAAGATCCTGCCCGTAAGCCTACTTTCCATCACGTAATTCCCTTCCAGACGCGTCGACGCGTAAACACGGAAACCCTCATGGACCAATTCGGCATCGTTGTCAAGTATTCTCATCACAGATTGCAAGGCACGTTCGTGATCTTATGTAGACATGGTATATGGTTTTCATTAACAGGCTGATCTTCAATTTGTTCTGTTTTATTTCCAAATGATGTCATGAATATCCTGCTTCTGAGATACTGGGAAGACGTTAGAGGGAACAACATCCTCCTGCCGAAACATCATCCTTGCAACTACCGCTCAAGAAATGGCTGGGGGTTACTCAGATGACGGGATTGCATCAGATGATGGGTCAGACCGGGAGCAAGAACTGATGGTCGTCGATGATGTTGGCGCTGAAGAAGAAGAAGAAGACGTGGATCGGAGGGAACTCTTTCTGCCCGTCATTCAGAGTTTGGTCACGGCGTTGGGAGGATATGAGGTGGGTTAATGGTCTTTTGCGTGGAAGATGTCCAGATCTTACTGAATTCTCTCTCATTAATCTGTACTCCTCGATCTCATTCACCACTCAAAGGAAGTCGAAAACGAACATGGTGTTTTGGAATCCATTTACCGACCAGGAGACTCAGTCCTCTCCGTCCTGAAAGATCTCAAGAAACTCTGGCGAAAGGACGACACAGACGATGAAAGAACAGTGGCAAGGTTGTTTTACGAATGTAAATTGGCCAAGGAGTTGATCGGTCTGTTGGTGGAATGTACAGAGCGAGGAGAGTATGAGAGAAAGATCGCGCTCGCTTCAGGTGAGGCCTCTCATTCTGCCTGCCGACGACATCTAGTCGACTAATAGCTCATCGGCTTCCTCTATTATCTACTAGTCGACATCCTCACAGCCCTTACCTGGCCGATCGATGTCGCACAAGAGCTCAAAGAACTTGCAGACGACCACGAGGCCATCACGACAGACTATGCGTCGCTCATTCGAGCTCAGGTCGAGTACAAGGCGATGCTTATAAGGTCTGGTCAGATCTTTCGATGCGTCCAGGCATTATTGGCGCCTTCGTTGGTAGTGCAGACTCGGTGCGTCATCTCTTACAGTCTCTACTGGATCTTTATCCGTAAGGGGCAATCGGGGGCTGATCGTGGCTGATCTTTTCCCCCCTTTTCCTAAAACAGAAACCGATCTCCACAAGATAAGCGGATTATTTCACTAATGCTACATTTCATAAGAAATTTGGTCGCCATCCGGGACCCGGTATCTAACGGGTTCGCAAGTACGGAGGAGCAAGAGATGAGCCAATTGCAGGTGAGTCCATTACAGGTCGCAATCCAGGTTCAATATCTGTCAGCTGACGGATGCCCGTTTCCTTCTCCACGGTACGTAGTCAAACCTCGTGGTCCAACTTGACGCCGCGAACTTGCTTTCCCTCCTGCCAACAATCGGATCGATGGCTTCTCAAACCGATTTCAACGAGTACAACGTTATCGTCCTCGACTCGATGTGGTGTCTGTTCCGTGGAGTAGACGCGAGAGAATTGGCGCAAGACCAGAGGAAAGCCCCAGCAGAAGACCTGGCCAAACTGCTAGACGAAGAAGAGAACGGCAAGAGAATGGGTATGAGGAATGGAACGGTTTCAAGACATTCAAGGTTTGGCACGACCATCGCGCTTAAAGCTGTGAGTGCGAATCGGGGATGCTTTAATAGAAGGAGGTACTGATATATCATGTGTCGGTTTCAGGGTTCCGACCGATATGTCCTCCATAAACAGAACGCGGTTTCCAAGTCTGCAGGTGCTGCCATCGACGGTGTCAAGAAAAGTCGCGCCGTCAAGACCAAGAAGCAAGACGAGTTGGCTCAGGTGGCCAGCCTGAGCCGCGACGCATTGCAAGCTCTGCAAAGTCTGGCGTTGACATGTATCGAGGCGTTCAATGGTGAGCGTGAAGTCAACGAGATGTCCTCACTTACAAGTCGTGCAAGCTAATACCCTTTGCTTCAGCGTTCTTTCACTCTGTATGGAAGGACATCCGGATGGGGCGAAGTAAAGTCCGAGAGACGGATAATCTTCGTACCGCTTTCCTCGCCCGTTTCTTCATCGAGTTCTTCTTGGTCCGCCAGGCTAGCATGTTCGCGGTCAACGGTCAAAAGCGCCTGCCCGTGCTAGGTGATGCAAACCTAGCAAATGACAACAACGGCGACGATGAGGAGGAGGAGGTGGAGTCACCGTACTTGCAGCTGTCAGAGGTGCTGCAGGAAGACACTTTGTATTGGTTGAGCAAGAGGCAAAACGAAGCTTTAGAAGCAGGCGTGAGTCACGAGCGAGATCTTCGCAAACATGCAGAACGAGCTGAGCTGACGAGTTTCTCATCAATCTGAACAGCGATCTGCCACAGTCGAAGTGCAGGCCTGCATGGACTTGCACACGTCATTAGTAAGGGCCCTCGTCCGGTGTCAAAACACCGCCTCGGTGCTGCGGCTGATCATCTGCCATTCACAGCTGTTGTTGCTCGATGCAATGTCCAAGGACTCGCACCAATACATCAAAGACGTCGCTTCGGATGTCTCTCACAGGTTCTACTACTTCCAAGATCTCGAAACCAAGATCTTCACTCCACTGGCCATCAAATCTACTGACGTATCGATTGCGTGAGTAATGCTTGAAACATTTTGGATTGATCTTCAGTACTGATGTGTCCCTCCATTGCAGTTATCTCGAGTCAAGCGTCTCCTATGTCCACACCTTTCTACGGATGTTGGAAAACTTTTCAAAGAGCAACGAGTACCTCTTCGTACGTCGACGAAGAAGGAAGACGCAGGACAAAGCTAGTGAGCTCCGTTGTGATTCGCATGTCTTGGTGGGATGTCGTCTGATTACCGCTGTTTGTACATCTTTAGATCCAGCGCATGTTATCGACGAGGAAGAGAACATCGCCATCGGCGATGAAGGACCGTCGCACAGCGATCACAAAATTGTTTTTGACACACTGGTGGATGTGAGTAGTATTCCATGGGGGTTTGATTGGGTGCGATACTAATATTGGTGGCTTCGAATCTCACAGCACCTTGGAAATGATCAAATTGTTCACAATCTCATGACCTTGCTCAATTACTACCAAAACATCCATAATCCCGACCGGTTGAAGCAACTCGTCGGCTTGATGCATCGGGTTGCCGTGAAAATGAACAGGGACGACTTTTTCTTCAAGGTAGGAAAATCCTTCGCATCTTCCCGCATTGTTCCTTCAACTGATACGACCTTCATTCCAGGTATCGGCCTTGTCCCTTTTCAAGCAGATTCTTGACAATCAACGTGTGCTTGCAGATCGACCAGGAATGAAAGACCTCTTCAACTTTATCAACTTCGTGTTGCGTAAATTCTTCAAGTCGGCACAGAAAGATCCTTCGTTGATCATCCATGCCTTCTTTCCGAAGCCCAGATCGTCACGAGCGCGACGGCTGGCAGATACCCAGTCTGACGGAGATTCCGATGGACAACTTAGTCGGATTCGGGCTCTCCGTGTAAGTCCCTTTTCCTTCGTTAATTTGGCAAAAGTTCCAAATTCTGAACTACTCGTCTCTCCAGACCCAGCGCATTCCTGCCGACCTCGAAATCAAGCCGGAGAAGTCACTTTCTTGGTCTCAACAACTGGGTGTCGCACTTCGGTGTCTGCTGGAACAGGGCAAGATGGCGCTCGTGACATGGATTGTCGAAGTAAGTGTATCCTACGGCCAACGTTCGCCAGTTCTCGCCACTAACATATTGCGTGACTGGACAGCAACTGACGGAGATGGCGGTGATACGCCGAGAGATCGTCCTTTCGACCGATGGACCCCCTCACATCTACGACCCAGAATTGGACGATGAAAGGCCCCCATCAGGACCGTCAGAGGATGCGATAGGGAAGATGGAAGATATCAGTAAGTTCCCTTTGCTCTGTTACACAAGCCTTTGTTCCAGCTATATCCCGACTCTGACCGCTTTTTAATGCATATTAGACCTCGTTTTCGACTCCGATGAGCGCCTCCGAGCTGCAACGTTTGATCCTCACTTCAAGTTGCTTCTCCGTCTTTCGCACTGTGAACCGAGACCTGCTGACACCGATGCGATCGATGGTGAGTCCCTCCCCTCGCCCCCGCACGCGGTGACATTCGCATCAGGGCTGACATCGAGCGATGTTTTATTATCTGATCATAGCACGGATCGATTGGTTCATGCCGAGATCTGAGATGCCCGACAGCACGGAATCTACGGTCCGCATCCTCGAGCAGTATCTCCGAGACCCGTTTCCTCTCGAGGGAGGCGAAGAGGCCAAAGAACTGCTACGCAAGAAGCGAAAGAAGGCTGTCAGGCGACGAAAGCACGTTGATTCGGACGACAATGCCAGTGACGAGGCGCCACCGCAGAAACGTCGCCGCAAACAAGCCGAAATCCAGCAGTACAAGAGTGCCCAATTCATTGAGGACTCAGACGACGATCCTGATGCTGACGCGGCATTCTATGCCAAGGAAGCAGAGCGCCGTGAGAAGAACATTGCCAAGATGCAGCTCGGTCAGCAAAATCAGCTCGCAAACAAGGTCAAGCCACGCAGCAAGCGACAGAAGGCCAATTTGGTATTGTCAGATTCAGACTCTGGCAATGCAGATGATATGGATGACCTGGACGGCACGACAGACCATCTTTTCAATGATAACGCGGCCAACTTGGAAATATCGGACTCAGACTCTGGCCGTGAAAGTGATCTTGACAGCACAGAAGAAAGGCAACGGCATCGCAATCGTGACTCGTACGATTCGGATTTGGAGTTACTCAAAACCTCGCAGTGATGAGCCTTTTGACAATTGTAATGAAACGCAACGGATTTGAAAGCTTGATCCGCGTAGTTACATGGATTCGGGATCAGAACTCGAATCAGACTGGAACAGTGACGATGATCGGGACGACACACCAGAACCAGCAAAGCCTGCCGATCGCCCTTTCGGCCTTCCCCCTCCAGAAGAACGACGTTTTCGCTGAGCCAGGCCCAACGAACGGACCTGTATCGGCAAAGTGATAACGACGCGGATACAGAGAACGAGATGTCAGATGCTTCGTCGGTCGAATGGGTTTGTTGTGTCGAGCGGGATCAGCTCAACAGAAGAAGATAGCCATGAGTTCCAGCGGGGAGGCATGATAGCATGCTAGATATATAATGTTGGACATGACTGATCGATCGTTTCTCAACACTTTTGGCTTGCGAGGCCAGAGCAGGTCCCAGTGCCTGGTCCAAACGCAATAGGTGAAGGGGCGTCATTGGAAGCCCTTCTGTGCATGATGGACGCCTGTCCCTTGCGCGCGCTGTGCCCAATTTTACACTAACATTTAGGCGAACTCCATTCCGTCTCCCCAGTCAGAGACATCACCGGTGCTGGAACGGTCCTCACATACCTCACGTCACGGGTTCTTCCGCCACGCAGCAATTCAGGCGATCTGTAAAAACACAGCTGGAGATTTACCCTGTCGATGAGATTATTCGCGTCGTACTCTCGTAGTAACTTCACTCCTTAATTACAACTATGAGGACAAGGCAGCGGCTCAATCTAGGTTCAGAGGACGTCCCAGCAGTATACCGGCACAGATGATTAACAGACGCACGCAACAAGTAGACACATGGTATCGCAAGGGGCAAAGCCATTTTCTTAAGGTTCCGAGAAGGATAGGATAAAAATCAATCAAAGCCTAGACTACTTCAGAAAGTATATATCAAAGAGACGAAAACGAAAACAACCATTCCGTGCATTCTGCCTCCCGCAAGTTCCAATCAAATTAAGTTTCCTAGGTTCGACTATCGTGATGCAGGTGCAGATGTTTTCAGATGATCCTTCCGTTTCTTCCACCGAGGTTTTTCGTTTCCGAAATCAAGTCAGGAGCTCGAATTAATTTTCAATCCTACTGAGTGTGTTGTCGTGCGTGGGCGTGTGGGAGGACAAGAAGCCGAGAAGATGAAAACCGATCATGAGAAGAAAGGTTTGGCGGCTTAACGCAGACGTCTGTGTTGAAGTAGAGTGTGTTGGCAAGAAAGAGAAAACGCAGAGTGGAAATTCGTCAGCAGATGTCAACGAGACGTAACGGCATTGTGAGACACGTCAGAAGGCGGCCAGGAAAAGGAAACTCACCGAGCTTCACGCTCAGACTCCAACAGAGCAAGGATGTCGTCAACCTTGACGGGGCCCTTAACGTTTCGGACGATGGATCGAGTGGAGTCATCCATGAACTCGACTCGGACCTGGGTGACACCACCTCGGGAACCGGTTCGGCCGAGAACCTGGTAGAGAAAAGAAGTCAAAGAAATGAAAGAGAGAGGTAGTCAGACAAGTGTTCGTTCGTTTCGTGTCGGTTTCATTTGCGATTCATTTCTGCAGCAACCTTTTTCTTCACATTCTCCATGTCCGTTGCAACCACGAGAACACACGACGAAAGATCAATCCAGCCAGCCAGCCAGCAACATCTCCTTTTTGAGGATGCGCCTCTTTCGGGCTTTTCTCAATCATCGAAATGAAAGCGATAACGGCCTCGAATCCTGTATTCCCGTACCGATCACTGCATCCCGTTTCAAATCGGGTTGGATCTGTTCAGACCGTCCTTTCGACTCGACTGTTCCCGGCCGCTCGTAAAACCTTCCGAGGTAACAGATGGGATAACCTAGCACGAGTGACGCAGTTGTGGTAAACAGCAACGATAATGGACGCAAGGTCGTCCTTTTCCCGCAAAAAGTATGGGTGTACTTCGGGACTCCTTATTTCGTTTTCGACGAGGATTGTATCTTAAGACGAACCCCCAGTTGATGATTTCTTTTTGAGTGTGTTTGGGGAAACTTGGTTCAGGTTCCTTTCCACAAATAACGGGTCGGCCGGACAATCGAGTCAAATGAATTTTTCTCGACCGATTCTCGCAACGAAGCTGTTTGGCGTGAGCGTTGACGGTTGCTGATATAGTGATGGATACATTCGGAGCGAAACAAATCAAGGACGCATTGTGCCTCTATGGATGTATGTCCAGTCTTGGCGATGATGAGGAAAATGGGCGAGCAACGGGGCGGAGTTGATTGTAATGGCACCCCCCGAGTTCGGATATGATGAAGGAGGCCGTGTTTTTCCATTACGCTTGTCCATGCAGTATCCTTGTGTCACGTTCATTCAAAAATGCTTCTGCAATGCTATCGATCGAATTCGAGCTGGATTGTGTATGTTGGTGACGCCGTTCTTCAGAACCTTCCGAAACAGTGGCTTTTGTAGTTCTTCTGAGGTGAATTGTGCGCCACCTTGTGCTACGACACGCTGTCCATCGAGTCACTCCGCCATTGCTTTGCGTAGTTTCCCATGCCTGACCGATTTATGTAGAAGTGAATGTGTCGAGTGAAAAGGGTTACTGTCGCCCATGTTTTTCGGATCGGTAGGTGTCGGGGTTTCTCCTTCTATCTCTTTCCAGCTTAACCCGTACTGCGGTGAAGCATCTTTATTCTCCACCCTTTGCTGCTGGCTTCTCCCTTTTATCACTTCGTGTGCATGTGTCTCTCCCACTTTTTCGTGAACCATCCGCTTTCACCATCATCACGAGAAAACTACCTCCAATCCTATGAATATCTCGTATCCATCTGATAGCTTACCTTGGTGACCTTGGCGAGCTTGACGGGTTGCTTAGAAACGTTCTCCATTTTGCCTTAAGAAATAAAGGTAACGAAAGAAAAGGTTGAAGGGGTGTCGGGGCTTGAAGGGACGGAGAGGTTAAACGGGGTACAACAGTAGTACGAATGATTTTGTAAGGATATACTTCAAATTGAGATAAACCTAATCGTTTGTGTTTACTGGTCGATTACCCATCACTATGCCATGCCATCATCTACGAGCAAACGAGCTGCTGCTGTTGTCACCTACACCAACATCCTCCTTCCCTGCTCTTCCGCCGCCACTTCACACTTGCCAGGTAACCTCACCCTCGTCCCCCACTCAACGAAAACACCACCCCACCCAGTATCGCCTCGCCTTCGCCTTGTCATGGACGGTCGAAAGAGTCGACGAGTGGGTCAACAACGGGAGGGGGAGTGAGTCGCATGGACGAGGATGGTAGAAGGGGAGGGGTGGGTGCAAGCAAGCTGCATGGTTGCATGCGGGGGTGGAAAGGAAATTGGATGGATCGCGGATGGGAGAGGGGCAACCCGTCGTATCGTCTCCCATTGCACGTTCCAACTCAGTCGCAGCCTCCTTTCCTCGATCCTTTCTCCCCCATCCCGAACCAACAACTGGCCGTCGCGCGTCCCTAGGTTTCTGCCCTCCTCGCCTGTCGGATTTAATTTCCCGCCCTTTTTCTGGAGATTCCGACTTTTTGGATTTAATGAAATAATTAATATATTAGAAGCGCATCAATTGTTGGGGGGGCCATCTTTTCGATATCAACGTACACATGACACACAATTGACACGTCACATGTATACCCTAAGCCAGGCTAAACATCGGGCTGAATCAATGCACGTGGCTGGGGTGCTCGGCGGCCGACGGACGGGGTTTCTCGCGATCCCAAAAGTCTAACCAAGTTCATTGCATTGTGTTGTCGATCCCCAACTTTCGGCAAACGACAACCGCACCATTGTTTTACACGGTATGTCTTTGTGTTCATTCCTGTGGTCAGTTCTCTTCTATACATTTCAACACCTAGATTCATATTTCAATATAGGATCAAACAACACCTGGTCGCCTCATCGTACTGCAAAATACATATAGCAGTGCCTGCACCTCCCAGAAAGAACGAAACCACGATGGCGTCCATGTTTTCCTCCAGGCAACGTCTGGCTTCTTCTGCCTACGCAAGTGCTTGCGCCATGCGCACAGCTATCCGAGTACCCACCAACTCTCTACGAACAATATCTTCTTCGTCCCCTATCGCTTCATCGTCATCGTCATCCTCATCGTCATCGTCATCTTCACCTACTTCCAATTCAGGACCATCTTCTGAATCTCAAGCGAGCGTCCCGATGCCAGCCACAAACCCCCCTCCATCCTCTGCTTCTGCTTCTCCAGCTTCCTCCCGACCGCGAAGTCATCCCATCACCGAACCCCGCAACCTCCCGCCGACTCCACTCTCTGAGCTCCCCTCGCCACGGACATTCAAAGAAGCCGACGAGTATTTCCAGCGATTAGCAGGTGATATGCCGCGGATTCCTTCAGAAAAGATGAGGTGGTTGACTGTTGCTGGATGGGTTGGGGGAGCACGTGAGTCTCGCGCTTCTTTTAGGGCGACAGATGGATATTAAAGGCCAAGAGGAGAACGGTCGTGGAGGAATCAAGGTCTTTCATTCAGATCATGGAATCGTTCTGCGGCCGATCCGACATCCCCTCGTTAACTTTGAGCGCAGTGACTAAATTCCTAACTTTTCACTAATTTCTCAATCTCCCTGGACATACTTCCCATCGTTCCACATCTGGTCATATTCATTCCAGTCGCCAGCAGTTATATGATCCTCTATGCCGATTTTGGGCAACAAGAACACGTATTCTCACCTGTAAGTTCTCCAACCCTTCTCCTTTTCCTGCCGCTCCCATTTTGCTCGGGCTCTTGGCTTTCTTTCTTTCTCCGTGTCGGATGCAGTCGATTGACTAACATCTACCTTCATACTGTTTCATCACCTTTCTCTTTAACACACTCTCTCTCTTCCCTCCAGGTCCGTCGAGTATTCCACGAATACACAAATTCCATTTTCACTCTCTCTGACAGTGAACGAAACCGATTCGGAATGGATCAACCCCTGAGACCGAGAGGTGGGGAGCTAGAACGGACGACGGAGCAGACACCTGAGTAGATTTCGTGAAGAGCAGCAAAGGTAGAAAGCATTAATACCATGAGAAGGTTGACCAGGCTGGTGGCTGTACTCTAGCTGCTTATGGGGTCGCAGCATAATAGATTACGTCACGAGGATACATAAAGGGAATGGCTTTTGACACTTTGATTGGAAGGTTGTATTCATGTTGATAGAAATCTCATTTTAATTGTCTGCAATTGTTGGTCATCCCTCTTTTTTGAAACATGAAGTGCGTTGCGCTGCGAAGACGGACAATGTGGAAAATGATCCTCGATGATCGTTCAGATCAATCTGGCAATGTATGTAAGATCATAGACATGAAATGGTTGGGAAACACGTAAACGTAAGTATAATATGGTGTAAGAGACAACTGGAAACAGAACATGCATATCGTACACGTAAAGACCCGACTAGACATCAGGTGTCGTCGATGCCGGCGTGTCGGAAGGTGTGAGCGCCTGTTTCTTTCCAGCAGCGGTATTGGTCTTGCGTACCCGCTTGGCTTTCGGTTCTCCATCGGCCGCTCCTTCCGCCTTCTTCTTGGCCGGCTTCTTTTTCTCGCTCGCAGGGAGGCTCTTCCTTCCTCTCTTCTTGCCACCATCAACTGCACCAGCAGCGGTGACATTCGGCGTATCGGCCCCACTCTTCGTCTTCTTCCCGTTCGGTTGATTACCGAAGAATCCTCCATCTTCGTCTTCGTCGTCGAACGAGGGGTTACCGAACCCGGTCTTGAATGCAGCGCTACGTCCGAAGCCTTCATTACCCCCAACGTCCTCGTCGTCGTCGTCTAGTAACATAGACACCATTTCCTTCTGACTGTTGATCTCCGCTAACGATTTGTTACCCACAACGATATCCTGAACATCTTTCTTCGTTCGAGCAAGAGAGAGAATTCGTTCATCGACAGTTCCTCGACAGATCAATCGGTAGACAGTGACCTGTCTTGTTTGTCCGAGACGATGAGCTCGGTCCATTGCTTGTGAGTCGTTAGAAGGGTTCCAATCGTGATCGTAAAAGATGACGGTATCGGCTGCGGTCAAATTGATACCGAGACCACCGGCCTTGGTACTGAGCAGGAAGACAAAGAGATCCGGGCTAGAAGGGAACCATGTGGTCAGTCAATCTTTTTTATGTGATGAGGTGCAATTGTACGTACTTGGTCTGCCAAGCATTCACCATGTCTCTTCGGTCTCCAATAGCTGTCGAACCATCCAACCGCAGATACTTGTACTGTCGATAAACCAAGTATTCTTCCATGATCGACATCATCCTCGTCATCTGGAAGTATATCAAGACTCGGTGTCCACCTTGTTTCAATTCGCGTAACAAGCTGTCGAGTCGAGCGAGTTTGGCCGAGTCAAAGATGAGCCGTTTCATATTCGGGAATTTCATGCTCGCGAGAGGCGTCTGGTAGGCAGGAGAAGTGGAGACTAGACCAGCTGGGGGAAGGCCTGGTAGGATCTTTCTGACCCGTTCAACCATTTTCGGCTCTTCGCACTCGGGTGGTGGGAGACCGTACATTGCGAGCTCGGTGATTGGATCCTGACGAGATCTCTTGCGATTGTCAAGGAAGGTTCGGCTGGAACAGACTACACTGATCGGCGGAGCCAAAGCCTCTTGGATCACGAATCGGGCATCGTTGCGAGATAGGTAAGATGCCTCCCATGCGTTTGCTGAAATGTCGGACAAAGGTGTCGACTTCTTCACCGTGAACTGGCTCTTGAGATTGTCTTGCGCCATCGCTCGGACCAGCGGATGATCTAGGACCTCATGCGCAGCAGAACCAATCGACTTGTAAAGGACCGCCGGAGACATTTCCGAATTTTCGCTCTCCAAGGAGGTGGCGATGTTAGATGGGGTCCAGATGTTGAGCAGGTTCTGGAGGTAATGTGAATCAAATCCTGCCCTCGAATTTTCACCCGGTCGGGTCAAAATACCTCCCTCCTCCCAAACGAGTTTTGGCAAGACATACTCGATTGGATTGCGGCTCGAGTCAGGACAATAGAGAGATGTCTCCCGGACTAGTTCCCCACTGGAGCTGTACCGACCGAAAGAAAACGGGGTGGATACTTCCGCTCTCTCAAATAGGTCCGGATGATTGCAGACCTGTCATAAAATAATAACCAAAGAATCAGACATTGTTTTCTTTATACGGTGGGAGCAGAGCTTACCTTTCGGAATTGCATGACAATGTTCATCAAGTTCTTAGTCTTGGCCATGCTGTCCGACGAGTCGGCCGCCTGGGCCAACAAGGCTTTGACATTTGCATTTCCACGAAGTGCGCGGTACATGCTTCTTTGCCTCGGGCTGATTTCGACGACCAAGTCCTTCTCGATTTTGTCACCAAGCTCGCTCTGGACGTTCTTCTTGACTCGTCGAAGCATGAACGGGCGCAAGACGTCGTGAAGTCGCTTAAGCTGCTGAGAACTGAGCTGGCTATCTCGACCGCCAGCTACGCCTTCGATGCCCTTGGAGAACCATTCGGTGAAGTCCTCGAGAGAGTTGAACAAGTCCGGCATGATGAAGTGGAGCAGCGCCCAGAGTTCTGCGAAAAAACAACATCACATTATGTCAGTCTCATTAGCGGGTTTATCACTAGCGGAGAGCACTTACCGTTCATGGAATTCTGGATCGGTGTACCAGTAAGAAGAAGCCTGTTTCGAGTCCTGAGACTTAGGAGCGAGGTCCATCGTAGACTGGAAGCGTTCTTGACCGCCTGCGCTTCATCGAGCACCATGTATTGCCATCGTACTTTCGAAAAGTAGGAATGGTCCAGCACAGCCATGTCATAACTGGTAACGACGATGTGGAAAGGAGCGTCCTCAGTGAAAGTGATTGATTTTCGGCTCCAATCTCGACGCAAAACCTTTCGATCGCTTGGCTGACCCCAGTATGGAATAGCCTTTAAACGCGGCACGAATCGAGCAAGCTCTTGCTGCCAATTGTGGACAGTCGAAGCTGGAGCGACAACAAGGAATGGTCCCCAGATATTCTGGTTTTCGGCAAGCCACGCGAGGAGAGAGATGGATTGGATGGTCTGCAAAAGGAAGCAGTGAGGGTCAATCGAACGCTTTCAGACAAAAAATTCAGTGGAGGCTTACCTTTCCAAGACCCATTTCGTCGGCCAAGATACCATTGATACCCGACTCGTACAGGTTAGCAAGCCATGACAATCCCTTGACCTGATATTCCTTCAACTGAGCCTGGAGCATCTTTGGCTGAGTGACGATCTTGGTCGTTTCTCCTTCCAGCGGATTCTGGAAATCAAGCGACTCGGTGGTAAGGCCTTGACCTTCACCTTCGGCCGCAAGTTCTTCCCTTTCGGCTGCGACAGCCTTGTCGAAAGCGGCTGCGTCTTGCTTGTTCTTGGTCATGATGGCCTTTGCCCGAGCAGCAGCCTTGCGTCTAATATCCTCCTCGGTTGCTTCAGCATCATCTGCCGATTCGTCGTCTTCCCGATCTTCGGCGTCTTCATCTTCATCTTCTCTGATGGCGTCTTCGTCCTCTATGTTTTTGGTGGCATCGCCGGTCGTCTCAGCAGAATCCATGGCCTCATCGGTCTTAATTTTCTTCTTCATCAACTTGGAGTACAGCTCTCCGGCGCCCAACAGATAGTTGAGCCGATTTGCTGCTCGAGCTCGTTCCCTAGCAGCCTCCTCCGCCTTGGCCTTCTCGAGTTCCTCCCTTTCAGCTCTCTTTCTGGCCTCGATCTCTTCCTTTTCATTCTTCTTCCAGAACGCTATCGCCTCCTTGGTAGCTTTTCTAGCTCTGAGTTGTAAATCCTTTGCTGTCCTGAATGTTCGCGTCTGGTACTTGCGCTGCGATCGAGCCACCATCAGAGCGACACGTCGAGCATTATCGAGCCTGCTCGTGATGACGGCGTTGGCATGTCGACGAACCCGAGGAATCTGGTAGGTGACGATATCCTTCCAGATGAGGTGCTGCATGTACTCGACACGCGCGTGACGGGCGATGGCAACAGCGTTGTTGATTCGCTCTCCAGGTGGAGGGGACTCATAATCTGAGATGTTGTCTTCAGGAGGTGGAGTAGGAGAAGGTTCCCGTACCACTGGCATGTTGTATTGGATCTCCTCCTCAGCTGCTTGCACCTCCATCTGCTCAGGCCGAATCTTGGCACCATCTAGGTTTTCCATGGCCCTGGTCACCGCAGCAGACAATGGTGACTGACCTCGTGGTTCGAGATCTTCAGGCTCCGATTTCGTTACAAGCTTTATTCGTTTCTGAGGTCGCTGACCGGATTCGAGCATATCCTCGAGTTCGTCATCGACCTCCATCTCGATTTCGGCAGGATTGCGGGGAGGAGAGGGCAGAACACTTGCCCAATCGTCAGCATCATCAGGCTGATCATCATCCTCGTCGGAGTAGGCGATTTCCTTTAGTAAACGGTTCGATGGTCCATTCCTAGCTGTTGAAGATGCCCCTTTTGCACGAGAGGAGGAGTCCTCGTGGTTCTCGCTCATAGACGGCTCCCTTGTTACCGGTGCCGATTCCATTTCTGCATCCCCTTCGACTTCGACAAAGGTTGACGAACCGGCTTTCCTTCTTCGAGGTGGTGGTTTCTTTGTACCTTTGGCAGGTCCCGGTTTCTTACGTTTAGACCCATCCTTGTTGAATCTGGGGGGGTCATATTCGAGTCCATCATCGTCCCCTGGTTCTGCTACCTTCTTCCCCCTTCTGCGACTCGTCTTGCGACTTTGGCTTGGTGACATCGCGCCGGTCTGTTGGTCATCCTCGGCCTTCATGGGGCTCAACAGCTCATCAAAGTCGTCGTCGTAGTCATTCCACGTCTGGTTGGGATTTGGATCCTGATCCTCGTCCTCGGCAAGAACGATGATCTCATGATCGATGTTGCTTACTGGTTCGTTTCGAGCCTTTTTGGCCTTTGCTCGCGATATCTTGACGGCCGCCTTGGCTTTCCTCTTGTTTTCGAGCGCTGCCTGGATATCATCCGGTTGCATGTCGTCCTCGCCCTCCTCTCTCCGATCATACATGTCCTTGTAGACCCGATTCCATTCTTCTAACGCCCGTGCCACTCGTACCTTTTCCATCGGCATTAATTGACTCAGACGTAATCGTTTCTTGGCTTCCCATCGACTGACATTAGAGATATGCTCGATGTCAGCCTCGTCCCTATACCATTCAAATTGAGCACGAGCTGCGTACTCGCTTAATGGAAATTGGTTAGGGTCAGGCTTGATTCGCGGTCGTGATGGTGGTGCTCGTTCTCGGTACTGATATTGATCACGATCTCGTTCCCGATCATGATCGCCGTTCGCATAATGACCAATACCCCCAGTGCGGCGGTAATTTCCATTTGAATAGTCAGATCGGTGTGAATACGGCTCGAGATCGTAGGCAGGCGGTTCACGATACCTTCGATAAGAAGTTTCTTCCGGTTGTCGGTCGTAATGCGAGTCGTACTGTCGGCGATAGTTGCTGGGATGTCGGTAGATGGCATCTTCGGGAGAAGAACCGAGTCGAGGTTCTCTCTCCTCGTCTCTGTCCCGGACTCTTCCTCTGTCCATATCCATGTCGCGGGCTCTTTCCCTTTCCCTGTCCCCAACGTTTCTGTCTTTACTTCTATCCCTGTAGATTTCCCTCTGCCTCTCCCTGAGCCTTTCCCTATCCCTCTCCATCTCCACCTCCATCTCCCTATCCATTTCATCGAGCCCCTGTCTGCTCCGTTGTAGATCCCTGTCCCCACTTAGGCTCCTCTCCCTCTCTCTTTCACTGTGTCTGTCCCTTCCTCTATCCATTCCTCTTTCTCTCTCTCTCTCAGTGGTCACCAGCAGACTTGAAACAGGGACAACTCCATTGCCTGCTGTTCTCGTGCTGGACTGAGATGAAGACAATCCCAAACCCTGCCCCTGTCCGGGTACGTCGACTTCCCCACCACCTCTTGGAATCGAGATTCCACGACTTCGACTACTTGGGGACACGACTGCGCCAGTCAGGGAATGATTTGGTTCGAGTTGGTCGTAAGCGGCACCCAAACGGTGATGCCGGCCCCCTTGAGGAGTATGATGGTACTCGCTCGTGGATGAAGACGCAGGGGGGTGGGGTTGATGTGAGCGAGAAGGGAGAGAAGGTGGTGAGTGGGGACCCAATCGGCGGTCACGATCACGGATGTCACGGTCGCGGTCACGGTCACGGTCGTAGTGGAGATTCGGAGGAGGAGGAAGGACAGTTGAGGAATAATGTATCGGGGAAGGGGATGGTTCGTGGGTAGTATAGTATGGAGGTCGTTGGCTCGAGTGCTAAGATGGAGTGAAAAAGAAGTCAGAATGAAGAAACGGAGCGGAAATCGGCCATTGCTCGACAGACCATTGGCAGCAGTCGCAATCGCAATCGCAATCGCAATCGAAGTCATGTAAAACTCGAACCGAAACTGAGACTCACTGAGTGTTCTGACCATCTTGTGCCACTCTCTCCACCAACTGTAGCGGCAGCTCCGGATCCGGATCCGGATCCACCTCCGCCTCCCGCTCCCATGGGTCGATGTATCACATCAACCATCACGTCGCGATGGTCGTCGCGGTGGTCATGGCCATGGTCGTGATCGTGGTCGTGGTCATGGTCGT
>JANGFI010001693.1:0-24635 GCA_025758705.1 Goffeauzyma gilvescens
AGCGGGAAGGGGAGCCCCGTCTCCCGCCCCCCCATAGTCGGAATGGAACACCCCCCCCCCCCCCCCCCCAAGACCTTCTCTCACTTCGTTCTGTCCGACGGTGCTCCTCTCTTGAGGAACCGTTCCGCTCACATCTGATCAACTGAAGATCGGGACGGAAATTAAGGATTGTCGCCAAGGTGGCGAGATTGAGAGGAACGAAAGACAGTGATCCGATGAGACTCCTTTAGGCATCCAGATCGAGATCTCATCTCATCTATCGCATCTCATCGGATCTCTAACTCAAAGAGGGGGGCGGCGGGGTCTCTTCTGTCGTGTTCTTCGGGGACGATCCAGCTGAATGCTACAGAGGCATCAGAGGAAGGAAAAAAAGGGAAGAGAAAACGGGATCACTGCAATTAGTAAATTGAGGAAGGGAAAATCGAAAAAGAGAATCAAGAAAGAGAAACACAAACGTAATGTGTATCTCCCTTTTGACAGGACGCCGAACGAATGGCATTGGGTTTCCGCTGACCCTTTTTGCTCGAAGGAGTACACAGTCGTTGATCTTAGTCGTTCCTAAATCTTACAATTTTGGGAACCCAGAATCACTTTCCTCCCTCCTACCGTGTATGTAGGGGGTATAAGTAGCCGGGTGGCTTCCATCAAGGGACACACCAGCGAAAATGGTTCGGATGGTTCGACCTCTGGGCGTGATTGTGATCTTGGGGGGCCGATAGAGGCACGAAGGAGGGGGTGGGGGGAAAAACAGATTCCGTCCCAGAGTTTCGAATTTGGTACTCCAGATAATGTACAGGTACGGATTGCTTGAAATGCATCAGCAAAAGGGATCATACCCAATCAACGACGGTGATCTGTCAGTGGGTATCTTACTTTCGACACATCGACCACAGGAAAGATTGTGCGAGTCCCGAGGAAGCGACCAACCCCGCTTTGCCTCACCAGGTCTAACTCTTCTTCCTTCTGTTGCAGCGTCATGTAACTCCTACCTTATTCCCTCTCGCAGTGTCTTTGAGTGCGGATGTGAATCAAACAGGAGACCTAACCAGAGGAAGCAGAAGAAAAGGCGTGCGGAAAGGCAATGCAGGGGAAACTCGCAGCCAAGGAGAAGGAAAGAGTCGGGAAAATGCATGTGCTATACATGGGGAAAGCAAGCCACAAAAAGTACAGGGGTACAAATATGTGCATTTGATGTCAATTCCCGTGACGCCATCCCCAAAGAATACGATGGTGGTCTGGGTCCGTACCATTCACCCCCTTTTCTTCCCTCCACCTCCATGTCTGCGCGTCTCGCCTGTCCGACATGTCGCTTCCAGTAGTGCCACGAAGATCTGGACTGTATATCGCAGATCGGAGAAGACAGAATAGTCCACGTCAAAGAATTTGTGATTCAATGACATACTCGGCGGTTTTCCATCGAAGGGACAGATAGCGAAGATGCTAGTCAGCGGGCGATGACCGAAGACCAAAAACCCGACTGATTGGCACAGCACGCCTAGTGCTGTGCTGGTCCATTGTGTTTGCGGGTCGTCTACTTAAGAGGCGTGATCGTTCTCCACGTTGGTCAGATGAACTGGGAACGCTGACGGATGGAGCTGTGACCGGCTGAAGTCGCATATGTGTGGCGATGCAAACTTCAGGATTTCTATCCGTCACGATAACGGTGCTTGAAGAACGCCTAGGGACGTCCCGATTGAGCACGCGCCGACGCCGGAGAGATCCTGCTGCGATGGCGACCGGGAGACTGGAGCTTGCGTTGTCGTGGACATCGTGGTATGACAACGGCGTTTTAGAGGTCTTCGAACGATCGCTTGAGCGTATGATGCCTCGCAGGTGGGTCGTACGGCACATTTCAAGCTGGCGTTTTTCGGTGCCACATCGGGTGACAAGCTCGGGCCGTAATTTCAATAGCCGAGTGTGCTCGTCACGATTTATCGTCGATTGACCGTTCGCTCACGGCTCGGAGCTTAAAAGTGTCAATCGTCGAGCGCATCGAAAAGATTTTCTGCGTGATCTGACATGGAAAGGAATGGATGGATGGCGTCAGCTAAAACTCCGATCGGCGCATGAAAACTCCATGGACTTCTTTTCCCTTACATTCAGCAATATATCCACAAGAAGATGCTCAACAAGATTAAACCTCCCCCGATCTCCAACCTCGTCCATCCCGCATCCGAGTCCGAGACCTCTTGCACCATCTCGACTCCCTCCATCTCCTTTCTTGTACCCCCAGAATATCTATGGGAATCCTCATCATGCTCAATGACAATGATGCTCCATTTCTCCGTTCTCTCGTATATCCGGTCATTGACTTGAGTGGTCAAAGTGTCGTAGCCATGGTGACACGTTATGCTTAGGACCATGGCAAGGTTCCCCAAGATGAGTATACCGGCGGCGAGCAAGTTTCTCGAGAGGTACGGAAGCCGGGGAATGAGGGATTGAGAGGGAGTTTTGCTGGTTCTAATACAGCACCGATATATTTATTGATCCGCCAAATCGAGAAGAGATCGGTTTATTCCTTGTTTTTATTTTGAAACCTAGCAAAGCATGTTCTATTCCTGCTGTCGATGTCAAGCAAGCTGCGGCGTTATCCTAAAGCAAAGGATTGCATTCATGGGGGTCTCCCAAAGTAAACGTGAAAGACACCTCACGATAGGTTTCTGGCGAACAAAGGAAGAGTCAGGCGATGTGTATGTGTGCCCGACCCATGTCTACTATTATGGTCTTCAAGGACCGCCCTGCTTCGGTTTTGCTTCGGTCGATCCTTCTGTGGGGGCAGGGGAGGGGTTCGTCATTACCTTTCTCTGTGATTTCTTACAGATTGAGTGATCGTACGGGCACTCCGGTCAGGAACTTTTACAAACTGTGGGGCATGTGTATGCTTGAAGCTATGCTGATAATCACGACTCCTAAATGGTTGACCGATATTATCTTTCTCCCCTTCGCATCTCTGCCGCGCCGGTGCAGAAAAAAAAGGGCGGGGGAGAGCTGGGGGGAAGGGTGGGGGGCAGCGTAGCGCGGGTCGTTTCCGTGAAGCATTGCATTATACCGGGAGAGGGGGAACGCACCACTGACTGATGAGATAACGACCGTCAAACACCTCCAAGCATCTACAGGAGCCAATGAGACCGACCAAAAGCGGTAAGGGTGGATTGCAGTGGCATCCACAACCTGTGCGATTTTGCCTCGCTCGATCTGGCGGCAAAAGAGGCAAATTGGCTGGCACGGCGAGGTGACGCAGGTGATACAAATCTAAACACAGGGTTATGGACGGCCAAAGCCACAAGTAGGAACACATGAGAATGTAATTTGGTAATAATCCAGGAATGATTACAAAACTACTTCTTGTCATGACGTCCACTGCGCTACCCTTACACTACAAATTAAATTTGCAGGGAAAAAGGGACACGCAACTGAGCAACATTCCTTCCCCGAAAACAAACAAAGCGTTGATCGAATAAACGAGACGCTGTTGTTTAGTCGAAGAGACCGAAGCCCATGTCGTCATCGGAACCCTCCTCATCATCGGCCTTCTTGTCCTCCTCCTCGGCGGCGGCAGGGGCGGAAGAAGAAGAGGCAGCGGCGGCAGCGGGAGCGGCGGCAGAGGCGAACTTCTCGGGGTTGGCGAGGTACTCCTTGATCTACTCGATCAAAAATGGTGTCACGAGTCGGAGTGGGTTAGAAGGACAGAAAAAGATAGATTAAGACAGAAAGAATTTGGGTCAGTTAAATGTTCAACGTCGCACGTTGAGGTGGTGTTTCCAACCGAAGACAAAGGAAAAGAAGGGGCGGGTAGGGTAGGGAATCAGATAATAATTAAAGGTAACTCCTCAAAGTGGAACTTAGTTCCGCTCGGAATTTTCAGTGTGATTGTTTTTGTTTGCTCGTCATAGAGATTGGTTTGTGATAAAAAGAAGTCGGGGAATGGGAAATTGGAATGGAAAAACCAAACAAAAGATTCGAACAAGAAAACTGGGCTAGCGCGCGAAAAACTCACCTGAGCAGAACCCTCGAACTCGTAATCGGTAGCGAGCGAGATGGAGAGGATGTTCTTGTAAGAGTTGACAAGGGAGTGACCAACGGAAGCGATGGTGGGGAAACCGGTAGCGAGCGAGATGCAGGCGATGGTCTTAACGGCAGAGGTGAACTGGTCGAGGAGGACCTTCTCGTCGATGTCCAAGATGGACGGGTCGAAGGAGTTACCCTCAGAGAAGATCTGGACGACGGTCATACCGTAGGTGAAGGGGGAGATGTTGAGCATGTTCAACAAAACGGCCTCGGAAGAACCGACTCGGGTACCAGCGGTGACGACCTGAACCTCGTTGGTGATCTCAATGGTACCTCGGGCAATCTTGGTAGGGATAGACAAAGCCTGGAAGAAAGAGGTCTTTCCGGGCTCCATACCGGTGTTACCGGCCGGAACGAAAACGTGAACCGGGGCGAGGGCACCAGCTCGGGCAGGGGCAGCGACCTTGTTGGCCTGGATGATCTCTCGGATCTCCTTGAGGTCACCAGCGGTGAAGACGAAACCAATGTTGGCCTTGACGTGGGGCATGAGCTTCTCCAAAGCGGGGAACTCCGGGAGGAGGACTCGGAAAGCTCGTCGAACCATGGTGTTCTTACCCATGAGGACGACACCCTTGCCTCGGAGGGCAACTCGGATCTGGTGCAACTGCTGGGAGCCGACGTTGTCGATGTTGACGACGAAGATGGAGGCTGGAGGGAAAGAGAAAAGGATCCGAGGCCGTTGGTATGTCAGTACAACTTCTTCCTGGGCAAAAATCTTTTTCCGCCTGATTCAAGCCAGCCCAACGATCCATACTATATGGTCTCTACCGAACGGAAGATCTCCGGCGGAAAACTCGTTTCCCAGTTCGACTCGCATTCCCAACGATCATTTACTACCGTCCAACACTCACGGTAAGTCTCAATGAGCTGCTGGAGCTTGACGAAGTACGCCTCCTTGTCGGATCGGGAACCACCCATTTTGAATGAAGTTGTTTGTTTTTTTTAAAAAAAAAGGGGTAAAGAAACGAGGTCGAAGGTGAAAACAAGTCTCCCAAATGCTCAAAGAGTCAGAAGGATGTTTAAAGACTTGAGAAAGCTGGTGCTGAAGGAAAAAGAGAAGAAAGAAAGAATCACTTTAATGGATACGAAGAGAGTTGATCTGGGTGACTTATTTTTGGTTAAGATCATTGCTATACCTATTCCTTCCCCATGTTTGTCGTGGTTCGAATTGCTGAGTGAGGTGTCGTCGAAGAACCTTCCCCCCCTTCTTCCTTACTCGCCGCGTGATTTCCTGATGTCCGCTGTTTGCGAAACGGGAGGGCAGCAAGAGAAAATAAAAAATTCAAGGAAATCCAACATCGGACACAATGGAAAAATAGAAAATCCAGGGTGGAAAAGGGGGCGCGGCAGCACGGGGACAATCTGACACGTCATTATTACCTTCTGAGTGGGAATGTGAATTTTTGCCATCATCTGGGTTGCTAAGGTGGATTGATATTACGACATTCGGGGGGCGGGCGGGGCGGCGGAACCGACGCGACGCATTAACGATAGATGACGAGTACAACAAGACTTCCACGTCGAGCCTGGGATCTTCTTTGATCACCACCACTGGGACTAGCTTCCCTCATGCTGCCAGCATTCTAAGACCGCCCATGATCAGGTTGATGGCTGTACCAACAAGGATAGCGACCTGGAAGAAAAATCAAAATATAGTTGCAAAATAATGGAGAAGTGTCGGTCGGGTAGTTTTGTTTTGGGTGGCGTGATGTCAAAGGGGGCAGAAAGAAGGGGGGTCGGTCCAGGCAAGCGTCGAGTAGGGTTGCGGGGAGCGAAGAGGACAAGCATTTATAATTTAGAGATACCCGATCACAAGAAGAAGAAGAGATGATGTGAATCGCAGTCAGTTTTAGCCAGCTAATCTCGTGTACCACCACACCCCCGATCAAGGAAGAAACCAAGGGCCAAGCAGAAGGATCGGTCCATCCCACTCACCTGCATCCTCGGACTAAACACCACGGCCATAAGCCAATCCCCTCCAGCTCTCCCTCTCAGCATAAGGAACCGATCACTCTCATACCCCTCTTCCTGATCTGCATCCCCCCCTCTCCACGTCGGCCTCTCAGGTTCAAGTGGTTCCCACCAATTTGGATGTGGTAACTCTCTATACCACAGAAACGGGAATATCGGATAAAAGAACCCAACGAGTATCCCTCGGAGTGCTAATGTGAATTCACCTTCTTCCGTCACATTGGCTGTCTCCTGTGTGAGATCACCTTCGATCCATTGTTCTTCGAGTGCACGTGTATGTTCATCAGAGGAGGAGTCACCATCCAGTCCGAGCCCGAGCATAAGTTCTTGATCATCAGGCACTGGGAGACCACGAGAAGCGTAGAATTGGTTTCTCATAGCGGCGACTTCTGTAGGCGATAGACCGGCGTCTAGGAGGGTGTCGAAGCCACGGCGACGGGTAGGGGCAGTAAGAGCGGTGGCGGGTCCGTCCTGAATGGCCGTGCGACAGAGGGAATGGGGTTGTAGGCAGAGAAGCGAGGCACGGAACGAAGCAAAGAAGCAGCAATGAGCCAAAAAAAGTTGTGTCAGCGGCATACATATCCCTCGGAGAGTGAACAGGTGTGCACGTTCGGAACTAACCTCCTCTAAAGCCGTCGACGTCAAAGCCTCCTCATCTTTCTTCACATTTTCCACTTTAGACCCGACGACACAGTGGAGGTAAACTTTCTCTTGTGACTTGCTCTCCTCTTCTTCTTTAAACGTCCGTTTCCTCCCCCTCCCACTTCCACCGGTACCCCCACCAGCTTCTGACTCCCCTCCCAGCGCGGCGCTAAGAATATCCCCACCTGCACCCGCACCCACTCTCATCGTCTGCCTCGCCTGTCTTTCTTCGAGCGCGGATAACCAAGAGTCCAACAAAACACCATCTGTTAGCATCCGGCCTGCATGTATGAGGCGAAGGGAGTGGTCCCGGAGAGCGGGTCGAAGATGTTGAATGTGCTGTTTGACACGGAGGACGGGTTCATTGTGGTCGATCCAGAGGGGGAGGTCTTTGCCTGTGTCTTCCAGGTCTAGTTCGGGGTTGTTTTCGAGATCGAGATCGGATTCAGCTGACGCCTCGTCCGCGAAATCATCTTCTGTTGGATCGGTGTTGTCTCCCGCGAGAGCACTAGCACTGTCATTACTCTTGATCTTGTTTTTGATTTTGCTCTTTGACACTCGCTTTAGTTCAGGATACCCAGTGAACCGAATAATCACAGGTCTACCACGAGACGTCCCTTCCTTGTCCCCTCCCTCGACCTCCCCTTTGCCTTTCACGTCCTCTTCATTGATTCCCACTCCGCCGGATCCTCTGTTGGATCCATGCTCGGTCTCGTCTGTTGTAGGATGCGAGGAAGAAGCAAGAAGAGCTGGCAGTTTTCCTCTTGCTTTCTCGCTCATCCTTCCATCGTGGGCCTCAGCACAGTCACCTCCATTACCGCTTGTGAATCCGCTCCCTGGACCTAATGTGGGAGAGGCTGAGGATGTATTTGTTTTGGATAACCGTCGTGCTCCTAGGGTTCGAGATCGACCAGGAATACCGATAGAACTGCTGGTACTATTACTGACTGCACCGGCACTAATACCGGAAGAAGAAGGAGGTACGGGTAGTGATGCTGAATTCCGGTGACCATCTGAGGGAGACGAGGATGGGGAGGGCTCCGTCATTCTGTTATTTTGACAAGGGGAAAGAAAAGAGGAACTGAGAATGAGACGGACGATGTCGAAGGGTGGTGATATGGATGGATTGAGGTCCACGGTCGCTTTTCCTCTTGATTATGATGTTGTCTGTGTGGTGACTTATTAGCGGTGTGAAACCTCGTCAAGATACAATCGACACGGGTGCGATGTATGACTCTCACTCAGGAAAGCAGAGCAGAGAGAGTCCCTAAGAAGAGGGAGGCGAATATAACTGAGTTGATACGGTATGAGCGTTGAATTGATGGGTCTTTGTACCTTGGCATGACATGATTCGTACGCGCTCTCGCTAAAAGCCAAGAGGGAAGTGGACCGGTTGTACACCTCACCCTCTCAGAGCATCACGCGCCGGAGTTGCCCCAAGGGTTGAAATCGACGCGGCCCCCAATGACCCCCTCAAAGGCGGCCGGCCGAAAGGAAAGAAGGGGATGATTCGAACGAGCGATCATGGTGGTATCGCAGTCTGGAGGGGGAGCACGCTAATGTTGCTGTTGTGGATGCGGCTGACGGCGGATGACAGACAACTTGGAAGCGACGGTTGATGGTCAAGTAGGTGTCAAGTGATTGAAAGACCTCCTTATGACCTGCGTGTAGTCTCCCATCCGAACAATCTGGCGTGTACACCTGTGCGCACTCTGCCGCTGCTTTTCATCTCTTGCCCCGGCGCCATTGTCATCCTCGGCTGCCAGCCATCCGGTCGCTAGCCTCAAGGTACACCTTGAATCTCCTTTGTTGATACTGTTACTCACCTACACCTGCTCCCGGAACGAACTCAAACTCGCGGATTACATCTGAATCGGATCCTGCATCGGGTCAAGCTCGGTATAACTTCATCTATCTATCCCCGTCGATACCCAGGAGTCCTCTGGTACATCCGGCTCGATAGTCCGACTTGGTCATTCAGTATCGACTTGCTTTGGGTTATTCCAAAAAGGAGAATCCTCCAGCGATATCGAATCGACATCGACACCCACTTCAGCCGAAAGCCCCTCGCTGTAATCGATCAGTCATGTCATCCCACATTTCATCACGGCCTCCAGCTGGGCCGTTTCACTCCCACCGGCGCCACTCTTCTCCCACCTCACCATCCCGCGCCACGCTCCCCACTTTCATCCTCACCTTGATTCTTTCCCTCCTCCTCGTCCTCACACCGACAACCGCGCTTACCCTCGAAAAAGGTCAAGCAGAGGGAGCAATTGCATTAACCACCGACGATTTCTCTACTCGAACAAGTCAAGGAATGTGGCTAGTCGAGCACTACAGTCCCTTCTGTGGACACTGTCGGACCTTCGCGCCTACTTATGAGAAACTCGTTAAAGAGAACCACAAATTAGAAAACACTCGAGGGTTCTTCATGGCTCAAGTGAATTGTATAGCCCAAGGTGACCTGTGTAATTCTAACGGAGTCAAGTATTATCCGATGATCAAGTTGTATGCCGACGGAAAAGAAGTGGAAACTTACCCAGGAGATCGAACGTATCAACATCTCAATCAATACATCCAAGACCATTCTCTGAACTATACGCGTGAACACGGGAAAAAAATCGCGATGGCTTCTCAAGTCGATATCACGTCGTCACGACTTGATGAGAACGCACCGAACCCCTCTGGGGAAGTACTCGAACTCGACTCAGAGAGTTTACGAACATTGCTCAGTTCTGGACCAGCATACATTGAGTTCTATGCTCCATGGTGTGGACATTGTCAAAAACTTGCTCCGAAGTGGACTGAGTTGGCGACCAAGCTTAAAGGGAGATTAAGTATCGGCAGAGTGAATTGTGATGAGCAGAGAGCATTGTGCAAGAAGGAGAAAGTGTTGGGGTATCCGACTATTAAGATGTTTAATGATGGTGATGTGACGGAGTATATGGGACCAAGAACGATAGATGGGATGGAAACATGGGCGAGGAAGACTTTACAGGCGTGAGTGGACAAGGAACGAAAGGGAACCAACAGGGCAGAGTTTGGAACTAGAACGGATTAATTGGTGTCACGGCGTATGGTAACAAAGCTGACTTTTGGCAAATTGCAACACACCACACAGGGGATCGCTGACATACATCGAGCTCGAAGAATGGAATAAAGTTGCCAAGAATGAAGACGTGTATTTCATGCTGTTGCAGACCTATGGCTCTGATCCAGCCTATACAGTGAGTGTCCCCCCTCCCCCTCCCCCCCGGTAAAGAGGAAATGGTACGGCATGTACTCGACACGATGCCTTCCGAAGCCTTTACTGACTGCTAGCGATCAATTCAATTCCTCGGATTCTTCGTAGACGGCCGTCAAAGAAACATTAGCCTCGCTAGCCAATCCCGTCCCCGTCTACCAAGCTTTCGATCCCAGCATCTTCACGACCACAAACGTCGATCCTCAACACGGCACTGTCCTCCTCGCATTCAAAGACCACAGCCAGATCCCAACTGCATCACTCACTCTGACCGCATCCAGTGCTACCGAAGACTCCATTTCGAGCTTCATCGAGGGGAATCGTCAGCCTCTAATCATTGAGCTCACAGCTAAGAACTACGACGAGATCTTCAAATCTCCAACAAGCGCTCTTGTCGTCCTGGTCGCGTTGAAAAAGCCAAACAAGGCCAGTGGTGAGGTTGCTCAAGATCTCGAGAAACTGAAAACCATCGCAAGAGCATGGTACAAAGGCGGACGAAAGTTCGCACAACCCGTGTGGTTCGTATGGGCCGATGGTACCAAATGGAAGAAATGGTTCTCGCGGACATACGGGTGAGTTTCGCGAGTGCTGATAAGACCCGGAGGTCGCCTTTTGGAGGTGGAGGCCTTGCTCACCTCCAAGGCGTTGATTCCCCATTCATTCCACCTACTTAATGTTCCTTCTTCCCTTCCATCAGATTGTCCAACCACGACTTTCCAGCGACCATATTGGTAGACCCACCGAAGAACGAGTACTACGACGCAACATTGGAAAGGGAACCTCTCCGATTCGATGGCCCAAGTATATTCTCGACATTAGAGGGTGTATATCAGCATGTGCTCCGACCCAAGGCGAGCAAAACGACTTTGCACGGGGGGTCCAGGGTGAGTGGTTCATCATGTTATCTGTCCGGTGGCCGTGATCTCCACATTGACTGGCTGTAGACCCCGAGTTAGCTGACCATTCTTGGTGTGCGACTAAACCTGCGTTACCTCCCTGTCTCTCTATCCTCCAATACTTCAATACAGAGCCTATCCCTCAGCGTACACACCCTCTTGGTCACTGTCACAGCCCATCCTATACTCTCCTTGCTCGCACTGGCTGGTACATCCGCCTTCGTCATGTATGGCCTCCAAAGGATCATGCGCGGGGGTCGGCATACAGGTGGTCATCATGGTCAGGGGATTATCGGGGTGGCTAGTCGGTTGGACTAGATGGGGAGATATGCCTGCTGGATAGGATAAAGGTCTGGGGAGGACCTCATGTGTAAAGTATGTAGTCGTAAGACAAATCACAACAAATTGCATGTAACCGTAAGAACAGGTCACTTGCGGCTGGTTCTGTCCGCCTCAGTGGATGTCTGCGTCCTAAGGAGTGGGCCTTACGTACGTCATCCGCCTCGGAATAGAAAAATCACCAGGTATCGAATGGAGCGGCTGCCTCGTGTCTAAAGATCGAGTGTGAAGATTGAACACGAAGCATTATAATGTGTAACTCATGCAGTCTCGCTTTTCAACAAGAAAGGGGGAATAATTACGGAACTACATCCAAGTCTTCTAGAGTGTGACCATGAAAAATCGCAACCTCCCCCCCTGCACCTCCCCGAAACATAATCAAGGTAAAAACCTCTATGGTTTTCACCTCGACTGCTCATCCTCAGATCGGTCCGTGATACCGGTCTTGTTACCGGCGAGATCCTTGCCGTCCTTCAAGTTTTGCACATCCTCCAACCTGACCGGCTTGGTGAGGAAGAAACAGAAGATCGGAGGGAAGATGGCAACACAGGTAGCAGCGAGGACTTGTCGGAACATGACGTTCTCATACGCAGCGATGACACCGTCTCGGATGGGATCGCCCTTGGGGTACAAGACTACGGAGTAGATGTTCTGGTAAAACTCGTTGAGGAGAGTGGCGTTGTTGGTAGGAACCATCGCGGCGAGTTCCTTGGGCATGTAGTTGGTGTAAACGGATGTAGCGACTGGGAGTAGCAAAAAAAAGTCGAATTAGTCACAGTTTGGAAGACATAATCAGAACAGGGGAAAAGGGGGGGGGGGGGGGGGGAGGAATGAAAACGAATGAAAGGAAAAAAAAAAAAACTCACTAGCTGAACCAACAGAGTTACCGACTTCGGTGATGAGCAAGACCATAGCGGTAACTGTGGCAACCTGAGCGTGGGTGACGCCGGCCTGTGCCGAGACCTGAATAGCGGTAGCAGCGAAACCTCCACCCATACCCTGAAGGATCTGAGTGATCACGAGTTCGGCGGCGGTTCCGTTCGCACCACGAGAGTGGATCATGATTCCGACACCGAGCAATCGGATGAGAAGACCGGTAAACATGATCCACTTGACATCTCGGGTTTTGATCATGATGGCTCCAGCGACGATACCGAAGATAGTGAGCGAGAGAGACTGGGTTGAACTGAAGTAGGAGAGGTATCGAGGGGACCAGTCCTGGGTGATGTAGATGAAGTTGTACTGGTTGGTGAATTGGAGGTAGAAGGCTGGTGAAAGTTGGAATGGACACGGACACGGAGTAGGAGTAGGAAGTTGGAAGTTGGAAGATGCAGAGTCAGTGATCGCTCGGTTCGATGATCCAAAAAAAAAAAGGGAAAAAAAAGAAAAAAAAAAAAAAAACCGTCGCGCTACTCGATTGATACTCACAAACAAAGTCGAAGAAACCGATGAGGCAGGCTCCGAGAATCGACTTGTTCTTCAAGAACTCAAAGGGAACGATGGGAGTCTTGGCGTACTTGATTTCCCAGAAGAGGAAGATGGGGAAACAGACAACACCGACGACGATCATCGCGATCATGGAGGGGTTGCTCCAACCACCCTTGGCCTGGGATGCCAACGTGAGCGGAAGAAGGATCAGTGAGAGCGAGAGCGCAACCAAGATGAGACCGACGATGTCGAGGTCGACGATGCTTTTCCAGGCACTTTGTCGGATCGTGACAAAGTCAGATCCAGTGTCGAGCTTGTGCTGCTTCTTCGCCTTTCGCTGGGCCCAAAGAAGGGAAATAATGATGGGAGCGAGACAAACGGGGACGAGGATGGCGAACATGCCGTAACCCCATCGCCAGTTGGGCAAGATACCCTGGGCGATCTCGGCCGCAACGAAGTTGTTGATAATGAACGGAGCGAAAATCATGCCAGAGACGAAACCTCTGAATCGCAAGGTTGTGCTGTCGGCGATGATCAACTGAAGCATGATCTGCAGACCAGTGTATCCGAACTAAACAGGGTGTGGCAGTGAAAAAAGGGTTGTCAGTCAGGCATTTCTGAAATTGGGAACAAACAAAAGATCATGCACTAACCGAGTAAACAATTTGACCACCGGCGATCGTTCCGATGTTGTGAGCGGAGGCGATCACGATGTAACCAATGCAGTAGAGGATAATAACAATGATGAAACTCTCAGCTCGACCGAAGACATCGGCAAGCTTGGCGATCGCAGGTTTTCCGACGGCGATAATGATCGCGGCAGCAGTCGTGACAGTTCCGGTGAGAGAGTTGGCAAAGACGGTGGAAGTGGCATAGGTGAGGTATTGCCAAGTCGTAGAGCCGTCGAGGGAGTACACATAAGAGGCACACGCGAGGCTGAAAGATTGGAAAAGGAGATAATCAAAGAGGAAATAATGGAAGCGAAAACGTACAAACAAACGAAACGACGGGAACAACAACCGAGGGAGAAAGGGAAATTGTCAGTACAAAAAAAGGTATGGTGGGCGGGCGATGTATCAGCAGTGATTTGTGACGACTCACGCTCCGAATAGAATCCATCTCGTCTTAGTGGTCCATACAGCCTGCGCTGCTTCGACCTTTTGAACACCGAAAGGAACATGAGGGACCTCGTGCACAGTGGAGTCGTGCTCGATGTCGAATTGACCCCTTTCGCGGTCGTCGAGCGAGTGCTTGTGGTCAGCACCGCTCGAGACCGTCGGGCTTGAAGCGTCGTACTCTGAAGGCCTGGTCATAGCGTCGACGTCCTTGACGTCTTTGTGGTTGTTGTCGATAACGTCCATACTGATGGCTGTGGTGCGATGCTTTGTTTGAGAGACGGCTTGATCGTCGTTCCAGGATCGCAAGGTCAAGGATGGAATGGCCAACGTGTGGTGCTGAAAATTATTTCTATGGAAATACTAATCTGGGCGGTATCCTCGTTTGTTTGATGATCGATGTTCAGGGTCTGTTGATCAGGGCAGCCTTGCTAGGCCTCTATATATATATATATATATATCATTCCGTTTGCCCCCCCCCCCCCCGGCCGGCGCGGGTCTTACGTTCTTCCCGCTCCATAATCTGATAAGGGGTTGGGTGCGAAAAAAAAAACGAGGGGGACGCCAAAAAAGAAAAAAACCCCCCCGAAGACAGGGCGGCGGGGGAGGGCGAGACCCAAACGCAGGCGGGAAAGGGAGAGAGAGAAAGAAGAGTACCCGGCATGCCCCGGTCGTCAACGGCGGACGGATCGGATCACGGCGGTTGGTTGCCCTGCTGAGACAGGTGGGAGTGGGAGTGGGATTGAGATTGGGATTGCCCGCGTACGGAAAACCCCTGGTTCCTCTGAGCTCGCTGAGGGTGAGGTGAGGTGAGGTGAGGTGTACAACGATTTGTCGGGCACAATTGGCGCCTCCATCTCCCTCGCCTGTCGCCGTAGACCCCCCGACTGTGACTCCGACCCGACCCGCGGAGAGAGAGAGTGAGTCCCAGGGAAAGCCAAAAGACAGGAAAGGAAAAGGGGGAAAACGCGCGCTTCCTTTGCTCTCTAGGGGCGAGAGAGAGAGAGAGAGAGAGAGAGAGAGGAGCCATGGTATCTGATTAGATAGAAAATGAACAACCTCGCCAAGGCAAGGAAGGCTTGGCAAGCCGCGACAGAATCGAGAGGGATCAATCACGGAAACCCCTCAAAATTTAAGCGAGATTCAAAAAAGAAAAAAAAAGAAAGAAAAAAAAAAGTTTGTTTGTTCCCAGGTGATCGCGGGAGATGGACATGGACAATAAAGGTTTACCAAGTTCGGATGGACGGGTTGAGCGCATCTCATGAGAGGGGGACGAGAATGGCCAAGCCAAGAATGATCGGAAAATTCACGATCCAATCACGTTGGATTTACGTTATGCTTCCAGGCATAAATATCAGTAGAGGTTGCACGATCACGTCGTAGATAGGATAGTCTAGAGCCGGCTGAAACATGTCCACAGGACGGTCCACTCGGTAACCCGAAGGGATTCCAATCGGGTCACACGCGGGTTAGAAACCGGCAGATTTTTAGACGGAGCATCCTCCATCCCACTGGCTTGGCGCTCGGGAAGGTTCGGATCTCGCGCCTGACCAGGTGTCCTGCATGCTTTTCTGCCCGTGGGGTTTTTTTATCATTTTGTAAGAAGCGGGCGGGCATTTGCCATGCATGCCTTGCTGGACCCGAGCAAGTCGATTGTCTTTGGGTGGTCGTGAATTCTCCGCCGACTGCCGGGAACGGAATCTTTTCAGCCGGGGGGGGGGGGGGGTGCAAGGGAGTCTTACGAAAAGTTTGATCAAGCATATCCCGGATGAAACGTCTCATTCTACAATATGCTACAGTGTGGCTCGCCCATGGTGGCCTTGCCGGTTCCTTGAGATTACATTCTCGCTAACAATCGCAGACGGGACTTTTAGGTGCCGTAAATATCTCCGGTTGAAATCTTTGCCTCCGATTCCGATCTGGTTCTAGTTTCTCCTCCGTTTTCACATTCCCATTGCCCACCGGAGCACCCAACACTATCCCTTCCCATGGGGTTGATGATCTAGACACGTTGCCCCATTCACTGTCGCCCGACTCTGCAGTGGTGTCATTCGTGATACCTCGACTCAGGAGCGACCGTGCGCTTGGTGCGCTTGGCTCGGGATCTCGGGTGCCGAAGTCAAGCTTGACACCAGCGAGAGAAGCGACGTCCCGGATCGGTGCATGTGATCGAGTGTTGGTCATGCGATGCGCATACAGACAGGTTAAAGCGTTTTCAAAGATGAATTCGCCGCCAAGTTGAGAGAGAGAGCTGAAGGAAGCAAAAAAAAAAAAATGAGTCGTTGGTAACGTAAATGATGGGAAGCAGAATATGGAATGACGAAAGAATGAATGAGTGGGTCAACTTACCCTGGTATGCCAACCTTTTTCATCTTGATTGCACGCTTGGCGACAGCCATACCAGCCTGCCCATCCGACATCACAATATAATCACCCTTGTTCTCCTCGAGACCCTGGGAGAACGTCTTCAAGGTCATTCCAAGACCTCGATAAACAGCGAGTGTCGGATCGGTGTACATCCGGAATGGGCACTTCAAGACTCGGCTGTATGCTGCCAAGATCTTGGGCGACCCTAAACCGATCACCACCAAGTCCACGTTTGCTCTTTCGAGGGCGTCCTTGTTTATGTTTCGGACAATATCTTCAACGTATTGACCGCACATAGGACAATACCAGTGTCGGATAAACACGACAATCGTCTTGCGACCGTTTTCACCCTGCACAACGTCCCCAAACTTGACTTTCTCCCCGTTGCCGTTGAAGACGTTCATCTCGCTGACCTCGAGCAACTCTCTTGTCGTAGGCAATCGATCCGGTCTAGCGTTGAATATCTGCCGCTCGAGTTGTTTCCTCAACTTGTTTTCTTTCCTGATCTTGGGCGAGAATTGAACAAATCCGTTTTGCCGACTTGGGTTCTTGATGGTGGAGCGTGTCTGCACTTGTTGCAGTCGCAGCTCGTCCAATTTCTCCTCAGCTTCGAGCGCCTCCAGCGTTGACCACACCGAAGTGTTCCGATCCGTTCGCACGTCGACTATTCGATCACGATTCGCTCTGACAGATGGAACCGAGTGCAACTGTCCCGGCGTTGATCGGGGCAGTGTGTTGAAGGGAGATATTGACCGCCCCCACTCGGCTTGTGATGGAGATGGAGACGCTCGACTGGCAACGGCAGCGGCCAAATCGATGTTAGATCGGGATTGACCAAAAGCGAACGCGGATGGTTTCGCAGCCCATATTTCGCTTTTAGAGTGCGTCAGACCTGGCGGTGCTGGTGCTGGCGTTGGGGTCACGGATTGATCTGAGACAGGGATGAAAAACGGGATGGGGGTGGGGGCGCGGCGGCGGTTCTCTTCGTCGCTGTTCCGCATTGTCCTATTTGACAACGTGAATGCCGAAGTGAACGTCTCGGCTGATTCTTCGGAGTGCTCGTCACTTTCTCGAGCTTGAGGTAAGGATGGAGACAGTATGTATGTGCGTCCCGGCTCGTGATATGGCGCTGTTGACGGAGATTTGACCTTGGACTCATAGTGGTATTGCGATTTGGACTTCGTGGATCCTGTATCGGCGGGAAGAGACTGCTTTCGAGTGGGTATCAATGGCGCTCCAAGAAGTTGCTTGACTATGGAAGCCTTGCGCGGTCGGTGCTCATCCGTCAAAAGCTCTTCGTCTGGCAAGTCGGCTGATCTTCTGGTCAAGGGCGAGAGAGTTCTAAATTCCTCTGAGGGCGAGAGAGACAATTTGCGGTTGCTTGGACTTGGAGTCTTCAGCGTGGTTGATCGTCGTAAACCATAGAAAGTCCAGCGTCTCTCTTGGTCTTGCTTCGGGTCACTCTGCGTTGCATGTTCACCCTCAGCACTTCGCCTCACATTTATATTGTCCGCGCTCGTCCTCGGAGCCAATCGATGCTGATGTTGCGCAGGTGCAGCGGTGAGTCGCACTTCGGGACCGGTGAAAATCTTCTCGCTTTGCGTCGACCGTTTGCCGACCTGATGATGGGCTTTGGATTCGCCCAAAAGAACGTCGATCGATGTGGAATGGTCGGAAAGGCTAAACGGAGATACGGGAAATTCCCCCGGTGGTCGATCTTGACCCAATGCAGTCGAGGGCTTTGATTTCAGTTGCGTGCTGAGATCCTCTAAGCTTTCTGTCAAGATGGGCGCTTGCTTTCGGAGCATCTTGTTAATTCCCGTCGGACGCGTAGTTAACGGGAAGGATGCGGCCTCGGTACGTGAACGACGACCATTGGGAATGCTAAGCAAGTCGTCTTTCTCATCGGTATCGGCATCCGGTGAAAGGTTGAAGTCGGACACTATGGCAAACTCGGTATACGGACGGGTTGAAATGGCAGAATGGTGGTTGATCTCGGAGCCAGCAATGACCATACCCATGGCTGATTCGTGTTGACTTGGGGTCAAGCTGATGATCGACTGCCTGTGGAGGGCATCGACTGGGACTTTCGAGTTATTTTCTTCGGGATCTCGAGAGGTATAACTCTCATTCGGCGTGTCGTTCTCATTCTCGGAGAGGGTACTGCTATTGTTAGTGGCGGTTGTCGAATGCGAGGACTTTGCGACCCGACGGATCGCCTGTTCTACTGGCGACAGAACCGATCGGTTTCGATCCTCGTCAGTCAGGGTGGGTGAAGGAGGCATCTCGATGAGCATCACCGGAGTGATGACAGAAGAAATTGACATTGTTCCTTCTCTATTTGTGTTTGTGTTTGGGTTGCGGTGGGTATCTGTGGGGGATGCAAAAGGGAAAGAGCGTATGATGTCGATTGCTGAGAGCTGTAGAAGAAGTGTTCCGGGGTTCGTGTTGATGCTAATTCAGTTTAGTGTAAATTTAAGTCGGTAGGATGATTCCCGAGTCCATGTCTGTCCTTTTCTTGGTGATTTGATGATTCTGCGGTCGCTCTTTGAATTCTGAGCAACCCAATGCTGTGTTATTGTGGCGACGATAGTATTTGTGCGGATGAGATCATGGGAGCGCAGCGTCTTCTGGGTATATGCCTCTGTCCCGTCGGCTGCGTTCGCCCAGGGATACTGAGGACAGGAGAAGAAGCTCAAATATGCAAGCTTCTCGGCGAAACAAGAGAACGAAGAGAAAAACAGCAGTGTCTTGAGAGGAAGTGAACTTCCGCCTATTTCGTGCGGCTCCCAATGGCGATGTTCGAACGGCGCCAGAAACGTTCAATCGAATCTTTTCTATCTTCGTTTCCTCTTGCTTTTGGCTTTTGGCTTTTGCCCCTCCCAGAACCCTCGTTTGAAGTTTGAAAACGAGGGTTGGCGGATGAGGCTTGCGATTTATACGGCGAGGGGAATCGCCGATCGTCTCGCTTCGGAGGCGACGTATGCTGGAAATTAGAGTATACCAAACCCACCTTCGCCGTGAAATTATCTCTATGATGTCAGATTCAACTCCTAGTATACCTTTTCTCCCCCTTTTCTCTTAGGTTTGTTCCCCTTAAACTGGTTTCCTTGGCAGTCGCCGACGCCTCCTATCTGCTCGAAAAATGCCCCCGACAACTTTCCTCCTCCTGTCTCCTCAGTGTCCCACCGCTTGCTAGTTGGGTCTCGGTGATCTGTCCTGTGGGGATCCCTTGGGTTTTCCTGTTTTGGGCGTCCAAACACCGCAGACGATATGAACTCTCGGGGGGGTCTCTGACGGTGTTAATTCAAAAGAGTTGAACACCGAAAGGCAAATCGGAGATGCCGTGCAATGGGAAAATGTAATACGATAAACGGAGAGCGGGGAGAGTAGGGGCGATGGTGTTGGAAAAGCGACTTGAGTTCGGTCTACCGGTCGGTCGGTCCAACGAGTTTGATATTGATCTCTTGCTCGTTCTATGTATGGATTGCCTCATCTAAGATCTCAAGCAAGTCGAGGGGGGTGGGGAGAAGAAGGCAAGGAGACCAAGAGAAGGAAGTTCTAGCGAAATGCAACCAATGTATGGAAGTAGAACGAGATCAGGCAGGTTAACAGCTATTCAGTTCAGTTGCGAACTGTGCCAATTGGTAGGTGACAAAAATGCGGGTGATCGACATGAGATGGTATAGATCAGATCAATCAGGTACAATCTACAGATCCGCAACGTCTAACGCGCATCAGTTTATGACGGGTACGGAACTCCCAAACCCCACCCTCCCTCCCCCGTGTCCCCTCCCCCAACCCCGTGCAATTGCTGTACTCGATCATGTCGAGCAACTAAACTCCCGTTGGGTTTTTTTCTCTTACACAATTGTCTGCCCACCTTTTAATTTGCTATGCCGGTGGTGCGTTATGTCACCCCTCCCCCCCCCCCTCCCCCTCCCCCCATCCTCCTTCTCTCATACTGTAATCTTCGAAGCCGGGATGACTCTTCCCTCGCCCTGTCCACTTCGTCCGGAATCAATTCTACGATGAAAGGAAAAGACTCTCTCGTAAAATTCAAATCCACTTTACCGCCCATCTCTATATTCACCTTGACTGGGATTTTCGTCGATCTCGCTGCCCTCACTGCCCCGCGCGTGGGGTCGACGCGATTTGATTTCACATCTTAAACGTCACTTCCGCTCATCTTGAAGCCCGGGGTGGGAAGCGGCATGGACCGTCCCCCGACTTGTTCAGAGAGCTGGGATAATAGGTAACGCCAGTCAGATTGAAGCTGTCGGTTTCCTTTGAGGTGTTATCATAATACACATTTCACACTATACCTTCTCTCCGGGGACGTGAGAAGTGGGAAGTGGGAAAATGGCGCGTTGTTGCTCAAGTAAGCGATGTCCACCCCGAACGATAGCTAATGTTCGATCGAGATTAGATTACACATTTCAGGCGTTGCAAGCGCGCCAATTTCGGCTTTGTCGGTTCTGAGATCAAACAATGACGTGTCAATGAAAGCAAGACTCGTCGCATCTCTCGTTGTTTTTGTTTCCCAGAAATACGCGCGCGCTCATAGTTGCGTAGACGGAACATCACCCCCACCATACCGCTTGGCGGGCGCATCATGGTTGCTGAATGCTCTGGATGCTGATGGCTGGTGCTGGCAGCCCAAGATCGTCATAAGCCACTGATCCCGTTAGGATAGTTCAGCAAGGTGCTCAGCAATACTATGAGAGGGAGGACGCCATTGGTTTCGACATATAATTGCTTGCTCGCGTACACATAGTCGCCTCGCCTCGCCTGCGGAGGAAACCACGCGCTCCTCTTTACTGCACCGCCTCTCACTGATTCTCACTGGCGTCATGGAGAGTTCCAACTCCAGCTCTTACCACAAGCCTGATTCGCTGCTCACGGCCGAAGGTAGTGGCAGCACGAATACAACCTCAGCTTCACACATTCCCACATCAGCTGTGACGCCGGCTCTGAACGGTTTGCCTCTTAGCCCCGCTACGCAAATCGACGTCGCCGGACCCGGCTTCACTACCGGATCTACTTTTAGCGACATGGCCAACATGCCCCCTACCACCTCCCACTCTGACACCGCCCAGATCGCCTCAACTTCCACTCCTTCACAAGCTCAGTCTACAACCCCTATCTCGTTTCCTGCTGTCTCGGAACTATCGCTTGGATCGTCCCGCACCTCTCTGGGCAGCCCAGTGGTCGTGAACGGAAATGAATATTCATCCCATGGAGCTGGTCCTTCGAACTCGACCACGATCATTAACTCCGTTCCCCCACTTCCATCTGCCATGCCTGTTTTCCCTGTCCCTGAACTACCTAAAACGTTCGAAGACACTCTCCGAAAAGACTTCACCGTCATCCCTGGCGTCTTCCCTCCTCTCTCAACGTATCCGCCATCGAAACTTACTGGTCTCATCTACGACACACGGATGATGATGCACGCACCCCTTGGATGGAAGCCAACTAATGAAGAATCCGAATCTGATGATGAGTTGGACGAGGAAACAGGATTACCGAAGATGAGCACGAGTCATCCGGAGGAACCTAGGCGGATTCAGAGGATTTATGAGAAGCTCAGGCAGGCGGGATTGACGGATGATAAGACCCGAGTACGGAAGCTACCGTGTCCGGAGGCAACAAAGGAGGAGATCAGCCTAGTGCATGCTGAAGAGGTGTGGGATTTGACAGAGAGCACGAAAGATATGTCAGATGAGGTCATCAAGCGTGATTGGCATCTGTATGAACATCACAGTTTGTACGTCAACAGGCAAACAGCGCTGGCGGCGAGACTGTCCTGTGGTGGAGTGATTTCAGCAGCAAAAGCGGTCGTGACGGGGAAAGTGAAAAACGCAATCGCCGTAGTCCGTCCACCGGGACATCATGCAGAACCTAGCGCGAGTATGGGTTTTTGCATGTATAACAACGTCGCGGTGGCAACTCGGGTGGTGATGCAAGAGCTGGGGGTGAAAAGGGTTTTGATCCTTGATTGGGATGTACACCACGGTGAGTAAGAGAGTTCCTGGCGATGAACTCCCCGCAGATGAGCGGTTGCGAACTGAGGCTGAAACCAGAAATCCATTTCGCCACCTCCCTCTAAAAGGGAACGGAACACAACGAGCCTTCGAAGACGACCCCAACGTCCTGTATATGTCCATCCATCGTCACGATGGTGGCCGATTTTACCCAGCGAGCGATTACGGAGCGATGGACGTCACCGGATCTGGTGCTGGAATTGGGAAAAGTGTCAACATCCCTTGGCCAAGAGGAGGATTTGGAGATGCAGAGTATGTTTATGCTTTCCAGAAAATCATTATGCCGATTGCGTATGAGTTCGCTCCGGAGCTCGTGATCAGTGAGTCCCCGTCCCCGGCCCCTTCATTCCTTCACCTCGTTCGGGACACAGAGACCTTGCTGCGGCGCTGATCTGACAATTCACTCGATGACGCAATTCTTTTGGCAGTCTCCGCTGGATTCGATGCTGCCAAGGGAGATCAGCTCGGAGGATGTGAGGTCACTCCTGCCGGGTATGCTCACATGACCTACATCCTATCGTCTCTTGCAGGCGGAAAGGTTGTCGTCGCACTCGAGGTGAGCTTTCTATCTAACCTCCATTCCGCTTCACCGACTCAACCGAGTCCCTCATTTCCTAAGCGAGTGAGCTGACCAAAACTCTCTACCCTTCTGCTCCCAGGGCGGCTATAATCTCTCTGCTATCTCTGATTCGGCTGAAGCTGTCGCTCGAGTTCTTGTTGGCGAGCCACTTCCCGAATTGGCCCCGATGGCGGCTTCTGACATGGCTTGTGAGATAATGTACCAGGTCGCTAAGGTGCAGAGCAAATACTGGAAGAGCATAGACGTTAAGGCTTGTGAACCACTAGATGGTGAGGATCCCCATTCACTCTCCTTTCCCGCCCTTTAGTTTCACTGCTGACCGGAGGGAGGGGTTCTTTTCTTTCTGGAATGTCACGCAGAAGCCCTTGAATCTACGCCCGACACCGTCTTCCAGATCCCCGAAATCATTAAAGCTCACCGTTCCAAAATCTTGTACGAAAAATACGGCATGTTTTCCATCCCGATGGGCAACCCTGTCTTGGATGCGGCGTTTCCAAATCAAGTCATGACCGACGGCAAGATCTACGATTCCAAGACGATTGTCGTGTTTGTGCATGACTTTGGGAATCTTCAAGTAGAAGCAAAGAGTGTAATGTACGTGGATGTAGACGAGGAGAAGACTCGACTTGTGAGTTCTGATTTGGGGGCCTGTCTTCCTTTGACCCAGCCCGCGCGACCCCGCAGCTGAACTTGGACCGGTCTTGATTCTCTCACTCCCCCTAGATCGACTCAAGTAACAATATCGTACGTTGGGCTAAAGAGCACGACTTCGGCGTCTTGGATGTGAACGTGATGAAGCAGCTACAAACACATCAATCACAACTTCCCTCGGACCAGCCTCTGATTACTAAAACGGGACCGAAACTGTATCAACAGTTGATGAGGTATCTTTGGGATAATCTGATTGAGTGAGTTTTCATCCTCACCCTGATAGCCTGTCCTCCCTCGTTCTGGATAAATTTCCCTCACCGTGATCATGCCTTTTTCTGACTTGACCTACACCTTTAAAATTCTGCTGCTTGGTTATATGGCACAGGCTTTCCCGAGTCGAGAACGTCATCCTTTTTGGCTATGGCACAGGCTGTCAGGCCATCATGTCCCTCGTGAATGACCGAGATGTCGAACCACTGGTCGCTGCGGTCATCCAGGTTGGAGGAATGAACACGCTGGTACGACCGGATCCGTATGATGATGACAAGCGGGCTTGGATGAGGAAGGTGAGTGTTCGTCTCATTTTCTCCTATTTCCTCCCTCTTTGGGCGCTTTTTTTACCGATTACACCGTCATGGTGTACACGAGCGAAACAGAACAAGGAGTCTGATATCTGATCTGGCCATGACCCCGCGACAGCATTCCAAACTTTACGTCTCTTCCGATCACCGCATCGCAGAGGATCCGGTATATCGTAAACGTCTCTCCACGGACATAATAGCCATCCCCAAATCCAACACTCTAAACGTCCTCCGCTCTGCCTTGCCGGAGATTGAAGGTTTCGTAGATGACGCCCTAAGGAAACGGGAGAAGGAGGCACCGGATAATGATGTGGATATGAACAAGAGTACGAGGTGGTATTTGGATTCAATCGAGGTTCCTGGCACAGGAGTGGCGAGTCTAGAAAAGGTGGACAAAGATTCGAAGAGGACATGATGAGCAGGATTCATGAGTGGCGAGGTTTAATTTCAACCCACCCAATACAAATGCTTGCTTGCCTTGTTCGCCCCATTCGCCTCCATCAATCCCAACCCAACCAAACCCAAGTCCCCCCCGCGATTATCTCATTAGTTGACGGCCCACCCGTGAACAAATATAATACACGTCATAGTTAGACTTTACAAACGACTGTGTTTGTTGTTTTTTTGTTTGAGGTGTGCCCCAACCCTTGTGCGTCATCCCATGACGTCAACCCCCACCCAAATCCCATTCCACCGGCGCCACCAAGTC
>JANGFI010001694.1:0-23991 GCA_025758705.1 Goffeauzyma gilvescens
CCCCTTCCCCTTCCCCTTTCCGTTTCCGTCGTCGTCGTCGTCGTCGTCGTCGTCGTCGTCGTCGTCGTCGTCGTCGCTTGCGTTTCAATAGTTACCTGGGAACGCCAAACATCATCATCTGATCGTCCTTGGTCTCGTTCTCTCCAATACGGTTGGGACACTGATATTCTGTCAAATCGCTGGGAAAGCTACACCTGTCGTCCCGTCGCCGCTCACGCTCTCCGCTGTCATCTCTCCCGCTTCTCTGCCGAATGCTCCCATCTTTGATCGATCTTCAGTGATCTCTTCCCACTCCTGTCAGTCACTCCGAGGTTATATCGGGTCAATCACGTAATAGATCAGCAGTCGACCTCGCCCACATCTTTGTTGGAAACTCGGAAGTGTAGGGCCATAAAGCGGCCAGACCATCAACCCCCGTGTCTTGTCTCCACAACCCCTCACAAGCCCTGCTTTTCCTCTCTCTTTCTCCTCCCTCCTATAGTTCTGTCTCCAGGCTAAACCATGCCCGACGAACGTCATCCTGGCTTCGGAGCTGATGTTCCGTCCGCCGCCACCACCACATCCACGAGCCCCTCGAGCTCCTCACGCAAGCGTATTCTCGTTCTCGGCGGACGAAAATCCGGTAAAACATCATGTATCCGTACGGTGTTCTCCAACCTTGCACCCAAAGACACGATCTGGCTTGAGATGACTACTCAAACGCAAAAACTAGTCTTCGATTCCGTCTTACCTCTCGAAATATGGGACACACCTTCTTCATTCAACCCACTGTCACCCTCTGACTTGACTATCCCTTGGACGAGCTTCTCATCGATCGTGTATGTTATTGATATTCAACAGGATAACTACGCTGAACCAATCAGTAGACTTGTACCCGTCTTCGTGGAGGCGTATGCACATAACCCGGATCTGAACTTCGAAGTCTTCGCTCACAAGAGTGATGGTCTCAGTGCAGAGTATCAAGAGGAATATTTTAGTGAGCTTTCTTCGAGAATCATGGATCAAATTGCCGAATTCGACGTGGCGGATCATTTCGCAACGATGCCAGCAACATCAGCATCAACGTCGTCAGATGGAGCCGATATCGCTGGTCTTGCCCATATTGCACCGGAGGATGCGTATGCGTTCTTAGACGACTTGAGCGTACAGATCACGTTCCATATCACGAGTGTCAATGATCCGACACTCTTTCAGGCGTGGAGTGGAGTTGTCCAGAAATTGATGGAAGGGATCTACGGCGCGATGGAAGGTTTAATGAATACGTTTGTGGATGTGAGTTCTACGGGATCTTTTCTAAGCACTCATGGGGAGGTACGAGGCTAGGAGATGCCGAAAAGGGTAGGATCGTTTGGCCGATCTTGAGATCATTCCATCTGTCTTCATACGGTGGCATTTCTTTCTCCCTCGTTTCTCTTCATAGCTGGTCTTTGTCTTCGGAGAAGTTGGCCCGGAAACAAGCCCAAATTCGACGAAGAGACAGCTGACCGACCTCAAAATTTGTCCCCTTTCCCTTTTCTCATTCTCTCTCTCTCCCAAAACAGACTTCCGGGATCGACAAATCCTACATTTTCGACATCAATGCCAAGATCTTTGTCGCGACGGACATGACGTCTGTCGAGACCTCAACTTTCAAGCTTTGTTCGGAGTGGTTGGGGAGGATGTTAACATGGCAGAGTTTGTACAAGTGAGTGAGGCGGGTCTTCTTTCATTTGCTTCATTCGCCCAGAAGCACCTTCTTGGTGTGCATTCCCGTTGATGTTGTATCAATGCAGAAGGGAAGGAAAGTGAACGAGTGGACTGGACATGTCACTGACTGACTTCTTCCCTCTTACCCTTTCTCGCTACCCTGTCTCGTATTACATAGGGGTCTTCCTGCTGCTCGGCGACAAGCAAGACTACCAAAACCAACCGGCAAGACCAAAACCCCTCCCTCCGTCTCTCCCTCTGCCTCTCCATCCACTTCCATCTCTTCGCCGGACTCTGATCTCAATTCCCTTTCCTCCGACATCGACCCCGACGAAGTCGAATGGCCAACCCAAGTGACTCGTCTCTCGAACAACAGCACTATCGCATATTGGCAGTTCTCGGACCGACTCGGACTTATCTGTAATCTCCGGAGCGATACCTATCAGAGTCAAGAAGGTATGATCGAGTATAATGTCACGTTGTTGCGGAAAGGAGTGTTGCAGATATTGGAGGCGGTTAACGGATGATCTGGCGGGTGGGTGGGATAAAAGGGGGAGGGGGCTTTCAAAAAGGAGACTAGGGAAAGCAAAGGAAGGGATTTTTTGGATGGCGATCACGAAGCTCTGGGGCTTGGGAGGCGTGGAATGTACGGCCATTGGTAGCGAATGGAGAGTTTGTTGTATCGATTGAATCCACCTGGACCACCAATTGCTGTTGATGGCTTTGTATCCTGCGATCATCTCTTTCCGAGAATGTCGGTGGGGTCAGAGGAGAATTACGGTCAGGCATGTCCTAAGACCGTCATTGAATATATGGGTGGAACGCATCATGATGTTTACCCAAAGCTCGCCATTTCCTTCGAACGCAGGCGGCAGGGCGACTATCATAAGGGTCACATGCGTCATACGCATATAGATACTGATAAAGCAGAGTAGAAATTCGGGAGAGAGAGGCTGGAATAGTCAAATAGGTCTACGATCGTCGTTTGGATATAGCTCGACTCTAATATAGTCTCGAAGCAGGCTAATGGGTCGTACAGTCCATCTTCAATCACACATCGTGACTGGCGTCCCCCACAATCGCCACTCGCCTATCAGTGATAGGCTTTCCCTCTCCCTCCACCCTCCTCTGTCTCTCGGGTAAAGGAGGGGGGGGGTAGGTGCTTGATCGCGTCCTTATTGCGCAACCGCTTCTGGTGACGTGGGCCGATTAGGAAGCCAAGCCACTTGCCACCCACGTCCTCTCCTCTCGCGCCTCCGCCGACACCTTCCATCTCACCCTTTGTTCCCCCCCCCCCCCAAAGCGCCTTTGGCCGGCCTGCCCGTTCCCATCTCGTGACCATGAGATTCATCCATGTCAAAGCCATCAGGATCTACCAATCATAGATGGAATGATATGTACATAGCCCCCATGATCATCATCGTCAGTCAGGATCTAATAACCATCATCCCAATACATAACTCATCAATGCAGTTGCCCAATTTTGGGTATGGGAAGGCACTATCCCTTGCATCTGCTCTTTCTCCTTGATCCCCACCCGTTTCTGTGCAAGCCCCATCCCGAGACTTGTTTCGAGAGTGATTGATCCTGATAAGGTTAAAGAGTTCAATATCTCACTCGTTTAATCATCTTCGTCCAGCACCATACCCCTCCTTCCCATTTTACCCTTTTTTTTTTGCAATTCCCTACACATCACATCACATTATGCCGCCCTCTAACCTCACTTCAACCAAACCTAACTCTCCACCACCACCACCACCACCATCAGCACCAGCAACCAACGGTAAACATACCCCTGGCTCTGGCTCGACACCAGACAGTAAGCGCTCTCGAAGCAGCAAGACAACTACCACAACAACAACTACGTCGACTATCAGAAAGCCATCAGAAACTCACCCGACTAGCCCGAGAAAAGAAAGGGCGGCAAGTCATAGTGGGACTAACACAATGAGGCCTTCATTTGATGGAGGCGAAGGAAATGGCTATGACCAGGATGCATATCAGTCACAAGGAATCGGAGGGGGAGGACAAGAGGATGAGCACATGGGAGAACAGAGTTGGACCGGAGGTGATCCTTCGAAACAGGGCAAAGGTGATTTTGGACAGCTTATCCCTCTCTATCTCTCTCTTTCCCTTCTCCCTGACTCCGTCCACATCTCTCGGAATCAAACCTAGGGACTAATTCAATCCCTATCCATCTCCCGCTCCCTCACTCTCTACTAGGCAAAGATCTTTCCCACGTCCCCTGTCGATTCTTCAAAGCCGGTGCCTGCACGGCCGGTGCCGCATGTCCCTTCTCTCACACAATGCCAGAAGTAGGCCAACAAAAACAAATATGTCAGTGGTTCATCAAAGGGAACTGTCGATTCGGACATAAATGTGCTTTAGCCCATCTTCTAGCTGGAGAAACATATGCGATGGATCGAAAGAATAAGAAAGCGGCCCAATTGGCGAGTCAACAGTCGAAACAGGGCGGTCAAGGTCAGGATCAAGGACAAGGGCAAGGACCGGAGCACTCGAGATCACCTCCGAGATCCGGCACGGGAACCGGTCAGAATGGTCAGCATAGGGACGAGGCGCCCGATTCGCCAGGGATGGGATCACCCATGTCTGTTTCTTCAGTCCCGATTCCTGCTGGAGGTGATGTGGCCTCATCCATCGGATCGAAACAATCACAGCCATTGTCGTATTCCCAGACAGTCAGGATGTCTTTAAAGCCAGAACCGAACGAACAAGAACACGTCGCTAGATCACCTGGACGACATCCACAATTAGACCGCGTTGTCTCTGGATCGTCACCACGACTTAGACACGGGCAGCTTCAGTCCCAGCAGGAGCAGCATCAGAATCAGCAACAGCATAGCAAGATGTCGTTTTCTCCGCCTGATCCAGCTTTGGCCGCGATGATGTCCAACCTAGGACGTCGACCTATTCAAGGTTCTGGACCCGGATCCCCGTCCGCTTCCGGAACACCTCCGGCAACCGGCAATTTCGGTCTTTCACAGGTCATGGCCAACGCATCAGGCTTTTCTGAATCCTCGACGAGATCTCAGAATAGTCCTTTCTTGCCGTCTGTTGCGGCGGAGGCTTTCCGGCCAGGATCGTATGAAGGCGGGACAAGGATTCTTCCGATCGGCACACCTCCGACAGGGAATTACTTTGAACAGACACGACAGACGTCTCAGAACCATTCGACGTCACCATTTTCTGCTCCAGGATCAAGAGCGGTGTTCCCTTCGACTCTTCTTGATACCAGATCGCAGCTCACATCGATTCAGGGTAACTCAATGGATAATCTCGCTTCTGTGTCCCAACACGTTTTCTCTTCTTCGGTTGTCGGCGCAGAGTTCGCTTCGATGGGGCGAGATATCTGGGGTCAGCGAACTTCCTCTTCTCCTCTTTTGTCTAATCAACGTACATCTGCTCTCAGTCCATCTCGTCTTCGACCCACTCTTGAACTCAAACACGCCTCGGACGTCTTCATCATGTCCGACGCCGAGGATGATGACGACGACCACGGAGAGGAATTCTTGCCTTCTAGCTTGAATGAATTATTGACGCCCAAAGAGAGGGCTAGACGATTAAGTCGAAGGGATAGTAATCAATCTTCTGGCGCTGTCGGAATCCGAATGGGCTGGAACCTCGCTGAGGGGGATGTACAGAAGCCGCCAGGAAGCGCCGCTGCTACTCCCGGCTGGGAAAGGCCCAACATCGATTTGCTTCTCAACAGGCACGCTCTATCTGCCAGTGCTACTAGCGGGTTCGGAAGGGATGTCTGGGGTGATGATTCCGCATCAACCATCAGGGGTGGTCGTGAACCCGCCGTGGGGTCTGCAGGTGATAAAGTCAAGATATCTGGCTTCAATGTCTCCCCAACGACATCATCAAATTCAAGTGCTCTGTCAAGTATGTTCAGTGCTGAGCCGATTGCTTCATTTTCGCAAAGCATCGACGCGCCACATCAATACTCCCACGAGAATATACGAACAGCTCCACCGGATACTGGATTCAGCCTTGGTCCCTCTAATTCGTCGCTTGCCTTCCTCTCTCAGCTGACTTCCCGACCCGCCGGATCCGCTCTAGACGGGCACAAAATGTCACACTCTCCCTCTCGACCTTCTCCTCTGCACACGGCGATCTACGACACAGATGAACAACAAATCCGCCGTCCGGGACCTGTTCCCGCTCGATCAACATTGGCACCAAACCCAATGTCCCAGCCTATGCTTTCACCAGGTGCTCGAGCTCTTCAATCACATGCACCCGGCCAATCTCTTCCCCAAGGCCTTGCTGCCGGTCTCTCACGATTACACCTCCAGTCCAATCGAACCTCTGCGCGACAGGCATTCGGAACCGGAACGAGTAACCTTTCTCCTGCGGGAAGCGTTGGTGATGGTTCGGTCGGAGGAGGAGGATGGGAAAATCAGATAACGTATGAGAGAGTGACCATGCCGATGCAGACGCCGACGGCGCAAGAAGGGAAACCGTCGACGCTGCCGCTTCCTATCAGTAGACCAGTCAGACTTGGTCACCAGGAGATTGACGAGGATGACCTCTTCGAGATGGATGGATAGGAGGAAGATGGCAATCTCCATGCCACAAGTGATCAGTCGCCGTTTCCTCGAAGACGAGATCAGAAAATGCAGAAATAGGCAATAGTAAAACAAAGATAGCGACAGGACTATGGGGATCCTTTCTGCGACAACTTCCATCCGAAAACGACCGACATTTTTCTTTTCTTGGGCTTTCCAAATCGTTGTAATTACAGGATAGATAAACAACTTGTTGTAGGTTCGAACCGGGATTTCATGCTAATACAGATGATTGCATTTACAATGTCTCCATTCTCGCTTGTAACTTCCTGCTTAATGTAATTTTTTTGCTCAGGGTAGCGCTTTGCCGTTATTAGAACAGAGTTGTGAAAAGATTGTAGGGGAGAGATTGCCTTGGCCGCTGGACACCGGTGAGGACATAGATGGTGGTCAGTGCATGATCGGGATACCACCAACTGGGACAAATCGGAAGAGAATGCCCGTCAGGGTAAGAATTATGTAATTGGAGACCCAACTTCCCGCTTGTCGCATCCGCGACATGAGAACGCGCCCATTTGGCACGTGACTCTCAGAAAAAAGTTATCCTTGCAGCAGTCGCTGTCGATAGGGGGATCCCGGATGATCCCTCGATTGAGATGACATCTTAGATTGTACTATGGGATTGAATGGATGAGGGATACGTTTCAAAGAGATATCTGATCAACAAAGCATTCATTTGAAAGTTCCACAGGTATATTATGGAGACCGATTACTCACATTCTACTTGAAAAACTTCCAAACTCGAGAGATATCCTCTTTGACCATACAGCCTGTAATTGATCGGATCTTTCGAATCGGCCATCCCCTCAAACATGCCAAAAGCCACTCCCTCCTCCCGAGGCGGTGCTTCTTTCAACAAGGGCGCCAAAGTCCCCCGACATGATCCTCTTCACGTCTCACTCAACGCCGACGAATCCTTGCACAAGTTTGGTCGACTCTCCAAGCCGAACAAAACTCGATCCCGACAAGAGGACGACGATGACGCGGAATCTCAGACGACAAAAGTTGAGGGTGCTCGTATGAGTCGAAAGATCTTGGATCTCGCTCGAGAGCAGAGAGATGATATTGAGGGTCAGGATGAAGACGAGGATTTGGGAGCTGGTGAGGACGAAGGAAAGACCGGTGCGGCTTCCACTTCCCGACAGGTCGGATCCGGTAAAGGCAGGAGCAAAAAGACCAAGCAGCTAGAGGACAGTGATGATGAAGTTGATTCGGATGAATTCGAGGGTGCGGAAGAAGAAATGGAAGAAGAATATGAAGAGCTCGAGATCGACCCGGAAGATTATCAGACTCTCGCGGCCCTCGCTTCATCTGGACACGCAGCAATCCCTCAATCTCTCCTCAAATTGTCAGCGCAGTCTCTAGACGCAAATAACCCGAATGGTAGCTCTGGAGGAGCAAATGGAGGGTTCAGAGAAGAAGACCACGTGGAAGATGACGGCGAACCAAAGACGTTGGCGGACGTGATTTTCGCCAAGATGCAGGCAGCCGAAGATGCTAGTGGTAGTGGATCTGGGATCAAATTGACCACTCAACCGGAGAGGCAAGATGGACCGTTGGATCCAAGAGTTGGACTTAACCCCAAGGTTGTGGAGGTGTATACAAAGTGAGTGACGATGTGTCATCTCTTCAAGCCATCACCTCATCTTATGCGTCGCATCCATGAGTTCAGCTTGGCTAACCCTCGCCGCTTTCCCATCCTTACAGAGTCGGTGTTCTTCTCTCCCGGTACAAGTCCGGGCCCCTTCCTCGAGCTCTCAAGATTTTGCCGTCCCTTCCCCACTGGGCTCAACTGCTCGCGATCACGAACCCTCCCCAATGGACTCCGCATGCGACTTACGCTTGCACCAAGATATTTGTCTCCAATTTGAAGCCCGACGAGGTCAAAGTATTCCTCCAGGGGATTCTGCTCGACCAAGTTCGAGAAAATATGATGGATCACGAGAAAGCGAAGAGCGGAAAGACGGGGGGGAAACTCGATGTGCAGCTGTATGAGGCGCTTAAGAAGGGTCTTTACAAACCTTCAGCCTTTTTCAAGGGTATCTTGTTCCCGCTGTGCGAATCCGGTTGCTCTCTCAAAGAGGCGACAATTGTTGCATCCGTCCTCTCGAAGGTCTCTGTGCCCGTCCTGCATTCCGCCGCCGCTCTCTTGAGACTCGCTGGAATGGATTACACCGGACCGAATTCGCTCTTCATCCGAGTCTTGCTCGATAAAAAGTACGCCCTTCCTTACAAAGTCGTCGACGCACTCGTGTTCCATTACATCCGCCTCGCCAATTCGAACAGGAGTAAAGACGGCGATGACAAGTTACCGGTGTTATGGCATCAGAGTCTGTTGGTATTCGTACAGAGATACGCATCAGACTTGACGCCAGACCAGAAGGATGCGTTGTTGGATGTCATTCGAGCGAGACCGCACCCCCAGATCTCTTCAGAAATCCGAAGGGAGTTGGTAAACTCGGTCGTCAGGGGAGAGCCTAGACCGGAGGAGAACGATGTGGACATGCGATAGATATGATATCATTTCGGACCCGCTCCGCTAGAGGAACCGGGAATAATCTCTTGTCCACGACTTTGATCATCTGTTGTAGTCATCTTCATATCTCATTCGATATCGATTATTTTTGCTATGTCCCGGCCAACTATATCGGTACATGTGTGCGTGTCGAACCGACCATTCCATCCCGGCTTGAACCTACTCGATCAGCTCATATCCATCCCGCCAGCCTCGAACTTTCGCTGCCTCGCAACCATCTTCAGTTCCTCGTCCAATTCCGCCTGACTTTTGACCCTCGGTTTCGCAGCTGCAGCGGCCGCTGAAGCCTTTGCCTGAGCCTGGACTAGCGCCTTCTGCCTTTGCTGTTGTTGCTGGGCCTGTTGGAGTTGTCGCTGTTGCTGCCCACGTTGAAGCTGCAACTGTTGCTGCTGAAGATGAGCATTAGCCTTAGCTTGGAGTTGAGGGTTGGCTCGAAGACGGTTCTGGAGCTGCTGTGCTTTCGGAGAAGAGTTTCCGTTTCCTTTCCCAGCAGCCACGCCGAGTCGGTTCTGCAATCCAGTCGCATGAGGCGCTTTTCCGCCCTGTCCAGCCGCTCCCAAACCTCCCGCGATTCGATCCTGTAATTTGACTTCCAATCGGCCGAGCAGACCTTTTCCTGCATCCTTGGTTTGTTGCTGCGCCTGCTGCGCCTGCTGCGCCACTCCCGGGTTCTTGGGACCTCTAGGGGTGTTCGCTGCCAGCACCGCTGCCTTCGGCGCACTCGGTACACTCTTGAGAGAAGTTCGTGCTTTCGGACCGGGGCCCACTGGAATGTTTGACGCCGCCGATCGAGGAACGGGAACAGGCGCTCCAGCAGGTGTCGAGACTGTCAATCTCGATCCGGCGTTCAATTTCCTATCCCTCGGTCCAGATGGGATTCCACGAGTCGATTGTGAAACCGGTGCACCGAAAGGGCTGGCAACACGTTGTGGTTGCGGGATCAAACTCTGCAACGGTCTCGGAATCGGATACTCGAGGTTGAGGAGATAGTGGATGAATACCGGGTTCTTGCCATCCATCACTTTACCGTTGAAGCAACTGAAAGCACGCTTCACGTCTCGATGACGGCTAAGAGTGACGATGGCGGCGCCAAGGGAGAGCCCATCGGGTCCAAAGAGAAGTCGAGCAGATCGGACTGCGCCGGAACCGAGGTATTCTTGGAACAATTCCTGTTAGTGGAGAAGATTTACGGACGGGTGGGTAGGTGGATGAGAACGGTGACACATAAAGTGGAGTATACGCGAACAGACAGATCAGCGAGGAGATACAACAGAAGAAGGGACAGATCAGGGCAGCCGGAGACGATGTGATCCGAAGATCAACGAGGATATTAACGCACAGTCACATCCCGCTCGGTCACCTCGTCCAAGGGCAACCCCGTCATCATGATCCTGCATGTCAACCCAGCCGTAGTCTCATCTTCGTCATCCTGTGCTCCATCATCATCGATGTAGTCAAATCCGTCAGGTATACGCTGAGGTCGGGACCCGACTCTGTTGGAGGAATCAGTCGGGGATGACACTCCGTGGGAAATGTTGCGAGTGGAAGAGGTAGCAGAGGGTTCTTCGTAGTAGGGGTTGGAGGTGTGGAAAGACATGGTGGATTAAGTGGCTTCGTTCTGTTTAATGGTGGTGTCTCGTGAAGATCTATTGAGTAAAGGTCGATTCGTCCCAAAGTTCTTGTGAAAGTGTGAACTTAGAAGTGGGATCACTGAGCAAACCGGGAGAGGTTACGAGGTTGGACAATGGCTCGACTATCGAATATCCTTGTTTTGGGCTTTTGGGCAATGAAAGCGAGACGAACGAGGAAGAGGTTGACGAGATTGTGGTACGGGGGCAGCGTCGGAAAATCGCATGGCTTCATGCAGCAATGGTGTCGTTGAGAAACATTCCAATGATGTTTTACAGAAGTCTATGAATCCAATGGACAACCAAGAATTATTCCTCCCCCCCCCCCCTCTTCCCCCGCTGTCGGTCGGCCCATCATCCTCCATCCATCCATCGTCCACGCGAACTAGGCCGCAGGGTAATGAGAATCAGAAATACAGTAAGAAACTAGGGACGCGGACATCGGAAACGCCCATTGTGTGATGTCCGTGTACACCTTGCTCAGGCAAACCTGTTGTATCACGTGATCCATTTCAAATTCCGTTTTGGGTTCACCCTTCGCCCAAAATAATTTCTGGGCGGGCAAGCCAGGCATCAGCCGTGAGATCATTGGAATAGGTATATCGTAGAGTCTTCCCGATAACGGGGGGTGGTTATTGGGTCATGTCGATGACAGAATCAGTAACCCAGGCTGTTCATATCGTTTTGCATTTCATTCTCAGCTTCTCTAGATAACCTATCGTCTCAATCTCCTCACACTTAGAGTTCTCGCTCGACTGCAAAACTCATACCTCACACCTACGCAGAAAGGAAAGGCGCAAAATGGGTCTCTCTCAACGAAAAGAAAAGCAAAAGGTGGGAGCTGATCCCAGGAACTTGGGATGGAGTCAAGGTGAGCATTTGTTTGGGACTCGATTAAATTTCTTTGTTGGACCATCGCCTTTCCTCCATTTTCGATGATAAAGATTCAGATGGTTGACGATTATTTTTTGACATATCTATGCATCGATCTTCCCTTTCTTGCTTCGCAGACCACAATCGATTCTCCTTTCAGTACCTTTCCAAGCTAGGATGGGACCCAAGCAAGGGTCTCGGTCTCTCTGAGGAAGGAAACAAATCGCACATCAAGGTAGCTCGTAAACTCGATGCATCCGGTATCGGTCGAGATCGAGCGATGAAAGAAGGGCGGGAGGGCGCTGGACCGGTCGGAGCGGGCTTGGAAGACGTCTTGAAGCGTCTGAAGAGCAAGGTGACAGGTCCGATCGTTTTCAACGATGATGGTGAAGCAGAGGAACAGGTGAAGAAGGAGGACGAGGAAAGCGATGCCGCAAGTGGGACGAGCACGCCGATCATCGCCCCAGTCGCGAATAGGCCTCTGATCAATTCGTGAGTTCAGTTTGCAGGCCCCTTCCCCTATGCTACCCTTTTCCGTGGTCTTCGCTTCAGGTGCCAGAATTTGGACACGACAACTGAACTCGGATCCTGTCACCCACTACCTATTCAGCTCCCGGGCAAAGCACCTCAGATCAAAACGAATGGCCGCTTCTTCCCCAGCCGCAATGGCCGAAATTCTTGGGATCTCTGCATCTGCAACCGCGTCTGACGCTGCGTCTGGCTCTTCTACACCAGTCGGCGGTCTCGGATATCCTCATAACGACTCGGCTTCTCCTGCTCCCGAAGTGGTGGTTAAACAGGAAGAAGTGGATGAAGATGTCAAGATGGAAACCGTGGAAGATGATGAGCGAGACGAGACCAAGATGATTACCTCTCCGTTGAGCGTGTTCGAGTACTTCCGTCAACGTCTCGCCCAGAAGCAAGCTCAGAGAGAAGGCAGAGTGGTTCCCGACTTGATTTTCGATCGATCGAAACTCCCTGGGAACAGCGATGTTGCCAAAGGATTCGAGGGAAAGAAGGTCATCTTTGCTGATGATGGAGAAGTGAAGGAGGTGATCACGCCCGAATCCCGATCGGGTGCGAGCGGGGTCACTGTCAAGCAGGAGGAGCAAGAGGATGTGAAGCCGGTGATCAAAGAGGAGAAGTCGAGCAAGTCTAAGAAGACAAAGGAGACCTCCGACGAGAAAGCGGCCCGAAAGGCTGCCGAAAAAGCGGCCAAGAAGGCGGCGAAAGCCGACAAGAAGACTTCGAGCTCTTCTCGATCTACCTCTGTCTCGGCCTCGACATCTAGCCCTAACGAATCCTCTTCCGAGTCGGAACAACGCAGGTCCAAGAAAGACAAGGGGAAGGGCAAAGCCATCCAGGGCGCCGAGTCAGGCGCGGACGACTCAGAGGGAGCTTCTGCCGCAGCCGCCGTCGGCACAGATGAGGCAGTGAGCATGAAAAAGGAGCAGAAGGAGAAGAGCAAGAAGCGGAAGTCTGGGCCGAATTCCGAGGTTGTGGAAGGGGAGAAGGATGGCAAGAAAAGAAAGCGCGAAGAAAGGGATGCAGATGAAGGAGGGAAGAAGGAGAAGAGGAAGAAGGAGCGAAAGGTTGGTGTCCCCCTATATTTTCTTTCGCGTCTCGGACTTTTCCATTCGGATCCCATGCTAACAACACCCGTTATTTACTTCTGCAGTGATCGCATACCGATTTTTTCTTCCATAGTTTCCGGGCTGCCTTGGGGCAATTTTAGCTTACTGTAACGATCATCTTGTTCAGGTATTCCATAGAGTTACAAAGACACTGGTCCCGCAGAGTGGTCGCCTAAGTGGACCTCATTTTCATCCCGTTCCGGAATATATCAGTAGCACAAATTCAAGAGGTAAAGCAAGACTTTGTGGTCCTCTCGAGCGGTAAGATTAACCGCAAGAAGCTTGCTGTTCGAGCTGTCTCTCGCGCTCTGCGAAAACCGAGGACTCCGTCAGTATCTCATGGATGGGAAGGCCGGGATGGAACGGGTGAAAGGGAGGCTCACGTTCATGAATCTTATCAGCCTCAGCGTGATTGCTTTGTTCCTCGGACACGCGTGGACCTGTTTTTGCTAACAGTAGTCACACAGTATGATAACATTGTGATCCGGCGGCTGGAAGCGACTTTCCGTCAGTTTGGGACTAGTGTTTGAGAGATGCGAGGAACCCCCTCGCATCCGACATCCATAGTTTGTCGCAAGAGGTCCCGGTGATACGAGGATGCGGTAATCTTTCTGGGCATTTGATTTCTCTGTGGCCCGGGGTGTAATTAATTTATTTTGGACCCAGCTTTGTCAAACCCACCTCGTCTAACAGGTATAGCACCTTCGTGGCCCGGGACATCTGTTGAAGCTTGACGATAATGTCTACGTTCATCATCGGGTTGAACAGCTTGGCTGCATCCGTCGGGAGAGATCTGATCCTGGGCGAAGTGTGACTCCTTGGAGAATGACCGTCGCTGTTTGAGTCGGTATTGGAGGAGCTAGGGGAGACGCTCTGGAGGGACTGATGCCGTCCTGGGAAATAGGTCCCGGCATAGCATTCGTAGTTTCAGACACGCCATCCTCAGCTTCAGCTGCCGAACTTGGCCTGTCGAATAAGCGCCCCATTGGGTACGATTTCCACGGTGCTGGTTGTGCGAAACGTAATTCAGTCTCTCAAGTATCTGTCGAATGATATACGACTCGCGTGCGCGCCTCGTCTTCGTTAAGAGGCTGCGACTCTTGAGCTCTACCTCCTCTTCTTTACTTTGCCAACCTTCGCGCCTTCCATTCTGTACCGTTCCATTCAAGCTCCGCGTTTTTTTGATCCCCGCCCTCTCCCAGCCAAATACTGCGAATATTCCTGCCGGAGTTAATTCAGGAATCGTGAGGAGGATGTCAGAGGGACCATCACATTCAGCCGACTGGCGAACGAAACAAAGAGCATTTTGCGGAACAAGCGCATCAAAATCAAAAGCTGTAAGCCGGATGCGATGAAATGTGGTTGAAGGCATATTCTCGACGTCGAAAGCGACATCGCCTCAAAGTGAGCATGATTTCAAGAGATAGAGCCACTAAGACATGCAAGCAAGCCTTGGATGAGACGACGGACGAGGTGAGTTGCTACCCATCGCCAGAAATCGGGGCACTGAGAGCCCACCGATCGGAGCGACGATTTGATGCGCTTTCCCACTGCATGCAAGACCCGCGCTCAAAGACAGTTCATAACATCGGGCAGCGTTTAAGTCGACATCACAAGACGGGAGATAATTTCAAAGCAAGACAAGAAGGTAGGAAAGCCGAGACTGCGCAAAGCATCGGGCAGATTTCGAGTGAAGCACAGTTCTATTCAGCATCCCAATCAATCAGATGAAGCTATCTTGAATTTCCTGGTGACTGCCGAGTATCCCTGCGACCAAGTCTCGATCGCTTTCGCCACTTTGGCTGTGAAAAGGCTGCGTTCCAAAAACAAAACAGCAAAACGAAACAAAATGAAACTAGCGTCGGTCCGTCTCGATCGGACGACCTCAGGGTGTCAACTTATAACTGTGATTGACCACAGTAGATTATGGGCCCTGCGCTCTTCCGACTGAGCTACGACGCTTTGAACTTACAGTTTTGGGCCTGACTCATTCCGGTGAGGTCACGTGTGTTTTCCTTTCAATGAAAACAGAGCAAAAAGAAACTAGCGTCGGTCCGTCTCGATCGGACGACCTCAGGGTGTCAAGTTGTAACTGTGATTGATCAGAGTTGATTATGGGCCCTGCGCTCTTCCGACTGAGCTACGACGCTATTGGATTCTGGTAAACGCACTACTCAACCTCAGTCCCTGTATAACACCGACCCACCGCCTAAATATCCATTCGGGTTCTCCGAGCTCTCCCTCAAGTCCCACCCACGAAATATCGGAAGTCGCGCCGCGCACCTAAGCTCGAGCCAGTCAGCATTGGAAAAAAGGCAATACCACAATGGTTAGTTGATGCTGCATTTGAGACCGGCTGATGCGGAGTCTCTTTCTTTCGCATGATCTACAACATGTTTGGTCCAACAGCAGCTCGCGGACGAGCTGCATCAGCAGTGGCCCGGTCATCAAGATGCCTCCAACTGGCTCCTCGAGTCGCGGCCCATGATACCCGTGGGTAACCTCCCTTTCTTCTCCTTATCTTACCTCTATCTCATTCGCTATAAGGTTGGCTTACATCTCGTGGATGTTCTATAGATTTGAAAGGGAATGACACTGCTCGCCGCCTGCATTCAACATCCACTTCATCAGCACCTGTCCTCAACGTAGTGAAACCTCCAATATTCGGTCAACCTCATGCATCCACTCATCCTCACATCCTCCAGTCGTCAGAGCTGACACCTGGAATGCCGCTATCGGAATACGAGGAAAGACGGAAGAAGCTCATGGAGAGCTTGCCAACTGGGAGTGTCATCATATGTATGAGTGGGACAGTCAAATTGGTTACTCAGCAGATCTTCTACAAGTTTCGTCAAGCCACCGATTTCTACTATCTGACCGGATTCGCCGAACCTGATTCTGTCCTAGTGATGGAGTCTAAGCCCAGTTCTCCCAAAGGTTACATCACGACACTCTATGTTCCCCCGAAAGACCCGCACGATGAGCTATGGGAAGGTGCCCGGACAGGGACAGATGGCGTCATGCAATATTTTGGCGCCGACAGGGCGTACACAACAGACAGCTTTTGCCTGCATCTTCCGGATCTCCTGAGTTCCAACGATATCATATACGCCTCACTCCCACCTGCTACTTCTCCATCACCATGGTCAGCAGCATACCCTCCCCCGTCTAGTACCGTCGCAACTGGTCGCTCGAAACGCAAAACAGCCCTTTCGAAACTCTTTGCTTCTCCAAGCTCCGTCTGGAGCAGCCCGAGTGAGCCACCCCATCTCCTTCTTCACGCCGCTCTCTTGGGTGGGAAAGCAAAGCCTCTATCGTTCGAGGTAGAGAAAATGAGGATTGTCAAAAGTCCACGAGAGTTGGCATTGATGAAGAAGGCCGCAGATATCAGCTCAGCCGCTCATACCCGCGTGATGCGTTTCTCTGAGCACGGAAACAGCGAGAGTCAATTGGCAGCGGTGTTTGAGTACCACTGTGCGATGGAAGGATCGGAGAGACCAGCATATGTTCCCGTAGTCGCATCAGGAGCCAACAGCCTGGTCATCCACTACGTTAACAACACCTGTCAGCTCAAAGACGGAGAGCTCGTGCTCATCGATGCTGGTTGCGAATATGGTCAGTACGCTTCGGACATTACCCGGACATTCCCGGTTTCTGGCAAGTTCACAGAGCCTCAACGAGACCTGTACCAAGCGGTTTTGAACGTGCAGAAAGAGTGCATCAAGAAATGCGAGGTGGAAGCCGAGATCGGGATGAATGAACTGCATCGTTTTAGTGAGTTGGTTTTAAGACGTGGTCTGACGAACGCGATTGCTCACCATCTGGTTCCATGATGTGAATGCAGGTTGTTCAATGCTCACGGACGAATTGCGCCAAATCGGTTTCAAGCTGACCACAGGAGAAGTTGAGAGAAAACTATATCCTCATGCATTGTCCCATCATCTGGGAAGCGATCTTCACGACTGTCCGTCTTGGACTCGGAACTCGACGCTTATTGAAGGAAATGTTATCACCATAGAACCAGGTGTATACGTACCGTTGGATCATTCATTCCCCAAACACTTCCACGGCATTGGTATCCGTATAGAGGATGCCGTCGCATTCACAAAAGACGGTCCCTTGGTCATGTCGGCCAACGCGCCAAAGGAGATCGTAGACGTTGAAGGAGCTTGTCAGGGGGCTCTGGAAGAATAGGAAAGAGAAAGATAATCGTGAAACAGCTCCCTTAAGGAACCAACATGAAACGACCTTGCATGCATTATGACATGACCTTGCATATTATGCGACCTCTATCTACATGTCAAAAGGAAGACGCCCGACCAAACGATGGTAGCAAATCCTCTACTGAATGAAATCTGGAAGCCAATCTTCCACTCTCCTCGTCTCTAATGATCTAATGACCTCTTGTTGCGCTCTCATATGTGGGTCTTGGGACACCTGGAACAGGTCATCGGACTCCGGTTGCACGCGAGCACGAAGACGATGCAGGTACGCGTGATTGAAGAGCGGTGACATATCAAGTGACTCGGACAAGATCTCGGAACAGTACCGTTGAGTTGGAAGATGATTCTCTGTGATGCTTTCAGAATCAGTGGCTGCCTTTAACTCGGTCAAGAGGGGTTTCGAAGTGCGCTTACCAGAAGATCCAAACACAGCACCAACTTCCCTGCTCATCGCTTCGACACCGAGCAACGCCCAAGCTGCAATGACACTCACGAACGGTGTCCAGGCTCCCAGAAGGGGAATGAGTGAAGCAGGGATAGCGAGCAGGTAGATGAGCAAGAGATGCGACAGGTGAATGGAGAGTGTCAGTGGGGGTGGATCTGAAGAACAGGCAGAGTAATGTTAATCAGTACTTTTTTATTTTTTATTTGAGACGAATTGGCCATCTCTCACCTTCGCTCAGATGCTCCATATCTGATAGCAGTTTACTCAAGCTTTTGACCATATTTAATCCCCTCTCGCCTTGCGGGGCTGACCACCCTGATCTAGATCGGTCCGATTTGGCGGGCTTTCCCTCGTTTACCATGCCATGAACATAGGCTTCGAGTATTCGAAGGATGCTGAGAGGCAAGTTGCTCGGGAACGGGTTGGCCAACACAGGTCGTGCGGGAGGATACCGGTGCATTATTCTAGGTCTCGCGTCCGTCACTGCCACCAAAGAGTCTGCTGGGGAGACGGTCTTCTCACTTTGGGCATCGATATCGGGCTTGGGAAGATTGAGTTGTCGGACTTGCTGACCTATGACATCGGTTGGCGGCGCCTGTAGATTCACAGCTGCTTCGAACCCATCATCCTCGGTCGAGTATTCAAGATCACCATCGTCCACTTTAGTTGATTTGTGTTCGATGTTTGAGTCCAGTTCGCCAAAGGGTGACCCTTCGGCCGGGTCTGTTTGCCCTGGGACTAATCCTTCCGGAGATGATCGCCGTCCCAACTTGGCAGGGATAACCAATTTCCCGGAACGACTTCTTCGCCTGTCTCTCCCTGCGTGAGCACTCTTGGTACTGCTTCTGTCACCATCCACCTCCTTTTTTCCTTTCACCCTCTCCTTCTCCTCGAAACGAGGACCCTTGATTTCATTCTCAGAAAACCTGACGCGACCTGTTCGTTTGACGGACGAGATGTATCCCACAGGCAAGAGGTCGCAGAGGGGAGCTTGGGAAATGAGCGGTCGACTTCGCTCGAGATGATGACGTAGTGCAAAAGCAAATGCAACGAGTAATGCAGTGATCTCCTCTGCTCGTTCTTGGACGGTATCTTTGTCGTCGTCACCATCGTTCTCCTCGTCATTGATAGGCGATTTGTCAGCATCCGCAGAATCTTCACTCTCGGTCATCGGCGAAAAAGCGTCTTGGTCCCCGTCTTTATTCTGAATTCCGGCGTTAATCGGAATGGGGTTGATTAAAGAAACGAACCGGATACCATCCCTAATCTCTCTTCTAACTTCGCTCCACTTCTCTTTCCCTTTCTCCCATCGACCCAATGCCGCCGAATAAGTATACGACAGAAGTAATCCCAACACCATCGACAACACACTCACGAGTGCTGTGCCCGATCTTCCGAGCAAAGCCGGGGGTATTCGAGCAATCGGACCGAACAGGATGCTGTTCGATGTACCGGCGGTTGAATTTGAGACGACGTTATCTAGGACGGAGAATGGTGAAGGGAGGAGCAGGACTTGTCGCAGATTTACAAGGAAAGTAGGAGTGAATGGTGGGCATGTCGAAGACGAGGATTCCGCAGCAGAGGAAAGTTCTAGAGGTAGAGATAAAAAATACAAAGCGAAGGCGTAGCAGAAGATGAAGGGCAGATGATATGGTTGCAGCTTTGATCTGGCATCATTAAAATGTCATCCTGTCAGCAAAGGGTATGTGATTCGACATAATTGGGCTTGTGAGATACACTCACATTGCTCCGATCTTCAGCTGCTGTTTGATCCCCACCCTCTCAGCTGCAGGACCACGTCCACTCTTGGTACCACCTACGACCGATGTCCACCACCAAGCTTCGTCTTGTTCCACACGGGCTTGTTTGATGTCACGAGAGTATTTACTCGGGATCGGAGATGAATATGGAGATGAATAATGCGGTGGGTTGGTCACCCGAGCACGGACGTGTGAATTGATTTTGGCTCGTCGGCTCATCATCCTGGTAGATTCGGATCGGTGGGTCAAAGGAAGAGGGATGAGAATAGAGAGGAGAGTATTATTCCATGTGATGTTTACTGTGTGAAAGGTTGGTAATTCTACCAAGTGATCGTAAGTACAGCCGTTTTATGTTTTGTTCGATTCAAAAGATTAGCGGTGGATGACCTTGTCTTTGAAAGCTTCGTTTGATGTTCAAACGAATGTGACGTTTCCGAAAGCGAAATCCCATGGTCTCGTTGGTTCACGGAGATGCGCCGTTCGCCCGCCGCCGCCCGCCGCCCCCTGCCTTGTGACGACGCGTCGAGTACTCATCGTTGTGCTAGTTATTAATCGGGGTTAAACGACAACCCTGTCATCAATGTCCTCTTTGGCTTCCCAAACTTTCGGCGACTGTTCTCTCGAAGACGTCTTATTGAAATCAAGGGGAAATGAGAACACGGTGTATATTATTACGACGTCCTAAGAGATTCAGGATCCACTAACAAAAACAAAACTAAAAAAGGTGACATCGAAAAGCGAAGAGAGAAAAAGACCAAAGCTAACATGACCGAAAAGAAGGGTATATATGAAGGGAAAAGGTTCGTCATCCAGGACACAGTACGGATCCATCTTGTCCTGCTATTGTATTCAGGTAGGTTGGCCATCCGTCGACTCACTTCCGCCGTTAACGATATTGCCGTTCTGTTTGGGACCGTCTTGTTCGATAGTCTGGAACGTGAGGAGCGATATCAACTATTGCCGTCTCGCATATACGTATCAGGCAATGTGCATTCTACACTCACTTCTAATACCGTCTGCAGGAAGGCATCGACCTCCTCTGGCTGCATGGAACTGCAAGCAGCAGCGATGAGCCTGCGATAACTGCTCATGTGTTCTCCCGTGTGAGCCTGTTGATGTAACACCCTCCCTTGTCAGCTAATGCGATCCAAATGAGCGCACAAGAGAGGAGGATTGTGTTGTTCGGTCATGTAACAAATGCTTACCTCGGCCTGTAAACTCATGTACCTCTTGAACATGGCCAACCTGTCCTGTTTTCCTTGCTCGATCTGACTTCTGAGCGCTTTCATCTGAGTGCCCTCCTCTTCACCGTTCGCCGCCACCGCCTCGGCTCGCGCCTTGAGATCTCGGAACTCCTCTGTATCGGGTCTTCCTAGTGCTTCCCATCGTTTCTGCCTTTCTTGTTCGGAAGCAAGCCAAGCCTCCCATCCCGCTCGATACCTCCTGTTCATTGTCGTTTCCAGTTCGAGTTCCAATGCCTGCTCTTTGGCAGTCTCTTGGTCGAGAGAGCCAGTCTTTTGACTCAACTCCGACAGAATCTTCTTCGCTTCTTCTATCTCGGCTCTAAGGGCCGCCAGCAGTCCTTCAGCCTGAACGATATCTCTTTCTTTTTGTTGCAATTCCGAGTCAAACGATTGCGCAAGATCGTCCAGCATCCCCGTCAGATCAGTCGTCGCTTTCCCCGCGGCGATCTGAGCGGCGTGCGAGTGATAGAGCTGAGGTGCGAATTTATGAGAGACAGCGATAGCTGAATCTCCCGCAAGAGTCAACTTGGCATTCAAGGTCGGACTTGACCGGAAACGTTCATCTTCGAGAATGTAGTCTTCTGCGGTCTTGTTATCCCTATTTGCGATTTTCGGATCGGCTCCATGATCGAGCAGGGCTCGGACCAGTCGCTTGCTTCTCGCACGTGCGGCAAGAGTCAAAGCAGTCTCCCCTTCTTCATCCTGGAAGTTGATGACGTCCTCGAGTTCTTGCGGGAAATCTTCGAGATGATGCAAGATCGTTTCCATGTAGTAACGAGCTGCATGTGTTTTACCCTTTGTCAACGCGACGTCTGCGATGTGGTGGAAGACTGTGCGATTGTTCTTGTCGATATTAAGTGTAGATCGATGGAGTAATTGATAGAGCTCTGGGAATTTTCGCACGTCGTAGTTGTTGGAAAACATGACTGAACGCATGAGCGCGGTTTGTTCAGCGTGATTGACTTTGAAAATATCGGCGCCGGCCGTGAGAAGAAGCTTGACGACACGAAGACGCCCCATGGCACAAGCCCAATGGAGCGCCGTATGTCCATCATCGTCGATGGTGACGTTGGGATCAAAGTCAGGTGGAGGGTCGATCAAGAAGTCGGGTATTCGAGCTTTCTCAGTGATGAAGTAATCAAGGATGATGTTGCCGTATGTTTCCGGTGGAACCAAGACGTATCCACCAGCACCAGCACCAGCACCTCCGTTAACGAGTGGTGATGAACTCATAGCCATGTTGACATCCATGTTCGCACGGGAACTCGAAGGACCAGCATCGTATCCCTCCTCCGCTTTTCGCTTGAGATGATTTGGGTATCCTCCGAACCCAATCGAACCCACAGATGTATCTCCATCTGTGGGCGTGTACATGCCTCCGAGACCTCCTCCCATCGGATCGACCATGTGCCCATCCAGCGCACCTGCGAATTGAGGCTGCTGTTGCTGGATCGGACTGGGCGTTCGTGAAGATGAACTTGCATCCGATGGAACGGCCGACGATGCGTCGTCTTCAAACGAGCCATCGGGTCCTCTTGCGCCTTTATTGTTGTTGCTGAGGTTGTAGTCATTCCCGTGGGCATTGCTGCTGTTGTAAGCTCTACTCGAGGATGTCCTTGGAGCAGGCGGGATCACCGGCTGCATGTTATACGGACTGGAAGACATGCCGATATCGACAGCAGGCGCGAGACCACCATATCCTCCACCGGCATTGCCATTGTTTCCACCAGGCATGGATCCCGGTCCACCAGGTTGCATGTATCCATGCTGTTGACCCTGGAGCATACCTGCCCCTTGAGGTCCACCAGCGACCGCCATCGGTGTCGCCCGACCACTGTTCTGTCCTGACTTTGCGCTTCCTGCACCCGCGCCTGCACCCCCTCTTCCTCGACCTGTACCCAACGTTCCGGCGCGCCCCGAAGCAGTGCCCATGCCGGCGGAACCCATCCCTCCCTCGGACATCTTCTTCGCCTTTTTCGTCGGTGGTGCCGTGACGTGCTTTGGCGCAGGCGGGGGCGATCCATGGCTAGCATCAATCTCCAACAACGGTCGAATAAGGTGTTCAATGTTGTACTGTTTCGCAAGAGCGACCCCGCGTTCAAAGGGAACCCATGTTCCTTGACTTTTACCGTAACCACCCTGAATTTTCTCGTGCGTTCCCTTTTGAACTTCACGTTCGAGAATTCTTGTTCGTTGCGGTTTGTCAAAGTTGGCTACTTTCAGGAATTGGGTCGCATTCAACCAGTTGTCTATACGACGACGCATCACGATCTCACGGCCGACGATGAATTCGTAGACGGGACTGGGGAAAGCACAAACAGAGTCAGCACCGACGTGCAAGGAAAGAGGATTCGGTGGTCATTTCGGAGGAAACCAGCAAAACACTCACACTCCGCTATATGTTGCCTGTATAGGAAGATGACCGAAGACAGACCGCCCAAACAAAAAAGATATGTATCAGTCAGCACTGGCCTTAAATTCGGGTGGGAGCTTCGAAATGCTTCGTCGACTTCGGTGAGACACCTGGGCTCACGCCACAGGGTATATCAAGTCCCTTCGGACACCGACACCGGATGATGATTTCTTCTTGGACCCCCAAGGTCTAATCGCCAGTCAACAGGCAACAGGAGACGATCTTAGATTCTACCCTTTCCAAAAACCAGCGGATGCAGAAAAGTGTTCTCCACGAATCGCGTCCAATGTCCCTCATCCGGTCGCGTTTCTCTTCTCTTTCTCTTTCTCTTGTCTAATTGCTGCCTGGTTCGTATCGACCGGATTTTCAACCCCATCGTCGTATAAACCCTTCTTAGTTCCCCGCAACCACCTTGTCTCAGAATATAACACGAAAACAAACCGAAATGTCGGGTCCCTCATCGCGTGTGGGGTGACAACGGTCGTTTCCCTTAGACGATGCAACCAACACACCTACGCGACGCGACGCAACACGCGGATTCGCTCGCGATCCCACCGGCCATATCACATCCGGGAAGTTGTCGTGCCCTTTGTTTCTCCGTCATCATCATCCTGCCCGCCATCGACCGTCTTGTCACCATGCACCATGCACCTTCCACCTTCCATGTCGAATACCTACTAGGACCTGATATCGAATAGGCTCGAACAAAACTGGGTAAACAGCTAAACGGCTATTGACAACTCACCTGATAAACCGTATCAGGCCCAATCTCGGCCGTCATGGCCACTTTCTTCCCCATCTTTAATGTCTTTTATGTGTCGTATTCAGATGATGTTATTCTGTTATTTAATGTCCTCTTATTCAGCAGCGTATTCAGCTTCTGCTTCTGCTTCTGCTTCTTTTCGTCCTCCTGCTCTGTGTTATTGATTGTCGCTTCTTCTTCCTCTTCTTCTTTTT
>JANGFI010001695.1:7386-24870 GCA_025758705.1 Goffeauzyma gilvescens
GGGGGGGGGGGAAGGGGCAGAAACACACCCGAAAAATAACTGCATATCAATCCTCTCTTCATCCCCAATCTTGACTTTCAGAAGAATCACGTAAATAGCATAGCAGAAGGCAGAGACTAGAGCGAGCATGTCACCTGCGATAGGGTTGCGCGGTGCAGATGAGATGACGGCGGAAGCGGCGGTGGCGACTGTGGACAAGATCGTGCTGCCATCGAGGGAGAGAGCGGTGGTGGATTCAGAAGATATCTGGGCGTCGGAGTGGGTGACGAGGATTAGGCCGAAGAAACTGAGAAACGTGCGGGAGGTGGGTAAGAGCAAGGTTAGTCATTTGATGGCTTCTTCGGACGTTGTTTAAAAAACATCATGACATGAGTATCGACCCAAGCCAGCGAAAAAATCCACTCACCTTGCCAGCACAGCCAGCACTTTCGCCCTTGTTAAAGTCTCTACACCAAACATCCTCCCCAGACCCAACGTGAAGAACCCACTCATCCCCGCCAACACCGTCGAACTCCCCACACTCGTCAATCCCAAACTAGCATTCACACTCCAATTCGCCGCGAACCAAACGAAGCAGAATATCGCCGCCAATTTCGCAGTGTCTTCTGTCGATAACTTGTCTTCTACGTCATCGATTTCAATTTCGAAAGGACTTTCACCTAAACCTAAACCTAAACCAGATCCAGATGAGACGATCGAGATCTCTTGAGGAGGAAGAGGAGCTAGTGTTGATCCGATAGGGACAGGTGCTGTAAAGGTGACAGGATGTCCATGATGAGTCGCTGAAGAACTTGTTGATAGTGGGTGGATCGTGAAGAGTGCTGGAGAGGGTGAAGAGGATCGAATGAGGGAATTAGATCGACGGGTGGTGAGTGTACGTGTTTCTGTCCGGGCGTTTAGTAAAGGGAGTCGAGATCGGATGGCCTCGAGAGATGAACGGTGAGAGACTGGTTTGTAACCGATTCCGGAACCGGAACTTTGGGACGTTGTGCGCCTTGAATCAGAATGCAGACGGCCTCTCCGCCGTTTGTTCCATCGTTGTAAGTAGAATGGTATCAGGTAGAACGAGAATGCGCTCGTGTTCAGGTAGGTGACTCTAAACGTCATCGAGCGCAAGTTGGAGTGGAGGAGGAAAAAAAAGTCAATGATGAAGTCGATTGTAGGTAACCAAGTCCGATACCTGTTAACTCAAGTCGAAGCAACTCACAGAAACGGCTTATCATAACCTCCAACCAGCAGTCCCGAAGTAATGAAATTACTCAACGTCCACAATGCCACAACACAGAGCAACAACGAGATCCCAACGTAGAATTTACGTGTTGATGCCGATGTGCCGACAGGGATCAAGGAATTCATCTTGTCGAGTTTTGATTTTGATTTTGAACTGGGTGACGGGATGAATTCGGGGAAGGATTTGAGGGATGGGGACTGGTCAAGTCGACCTGGCGAGGGTGAAGAAAGGAGTGGAGTGGTCTCCATCTCCAAAAACCCTGGGTGACTACGACACTCAGTTCGGATCCCGAATAAATTGACTTGTATGACACTTGAGAAGGAGAGAGAGAAAGGATAGCGAAAACCGGCGAGGGCGTAACTTCGGAGATAGAGATAGCGGGAGGAGATAGAGAGAGATGACTGGTATTTTAAATCGAGAGAAGTTCCTATTCCAAAATCACGCCCATCACCTTCTGTCTGTCACTCGTTTCTAATGGGGCCTTCTAAGCAAGCCTTCCCTTGAATCGAGAGACCTGGGTATCTAATCGATATCGGCGATGGACGAACGATGTTTCTCACATAGGGTGTCGGCGCCATCAACCTGATACTGGGCGGGCTGATCTATGCCAAATCACGACACTCGTTCCGCGTATCGCGTGCTCTTCTCCCCTTTCTGAATAAATTCCCATCCGGATGAATCCGAATTTTCCGATTTGTTTGCCTATTTATTCATAAGTTATTTTTAACCTTTTTAAATTAGCGTTTCACTAAGAAATTCGTTCGATATTAACTCATGTGTCTCCTTTTTTCCTTGCCAAAGTGGAACAGAAAGGGAGGGCGAGATAAGCACCGGCGGTCGGGGGGCCTATGATAAGGAAATGATTTGAGTACTCGGATCACGTTAGTGATCATACGTGTAAAAGCAAGTGATGTTTAGATCATCGTGTCTAGGAAACCCTCCCTAGATATATCGCAACGTCTTTTCCCTCGCGAATCCCAAACAGAGTCAACCACCTCATCCAAAGTGTTGTCCCGTTTCGGTGACCCGGTTACACCGCGTCCATGTACTTCGGCTGAAGCTCCACCGTCCACCAAACAACGTTATCCGTCTTAATCCTCACTCTCTTGACACCGGGAACCAAGTGATTCGACGTAGAGACGTCCCCGTCGAGCTCGGTTCTCCAACTGAAGTCCCATCGAAGACCTTCAGTCACCACGTTAGCTGGACCGTTCACGGGCAGGATGCCACAGGTTTCACCAAATATCTCAGGGAGGATGTCGATGATATGTTCGCCCTGAATTGAGAGAATATAAAAAAGGGGGGGGGGGGGCCGAGGTTGATGATCAGAAAGAGTTTGACGGCACGGAATAAAAGGATGTAAACGGGATCGCGTAACCCACAGGAGGCAGAGGCCAAGCGAGACTATTATCCGAGATTACTCGAATATCATTTAGAACACTCCCCCCATCTGGATCTAGCTTCATTTGCTCCAGCATGACCCTTGAGATCACGCCGATCGTCTGATCGAATCGACCAGACAATCCACCCCAGATGATAGTCGTCCGTTGTTTACCTCTATCACCGCTGAGCGGGAGATCGGAAAGACACTTCCCAAGGTCGTTTTCGTACTCGCTTTTGTCTTGATTAATTTCAACTGAGTTTCGGCCGTAAAAGAGCTGCACACCGGTTCGGGCCGAGTCGAGGTCGCCTATGATTTTAGCAGGAAGATATCTGGGAAAAGAGGGTGTAAATGTGTCAGCATAAGAGCCAATCTCGGGCACAAATTCTCAAGCCCGGTGTGGTTCAACTCACTCTTTTCGCTCCTCTTCGTCACAGAAAAGATCATAAAGCCGATTGGCACCTCCATCGGCACAATAGACCAATTTCCGATCGGCATGGCTGTAGACTAATTCAAACAGCGTCTTGCTTGTGATGGCCTGGTTGAGAATCACAATGGCAGATGGCAGATGAGCAGGGCCAGGTAATGAAAGGTTGGTCGGATCGCAGAAGATATGTTGACTGGACCAGATATGTTTGTCCGGCTTTCCAATGCGGAGATCTTCGGATATCTGCTGCTGAAGAATCATATGTTGTTCGGCTGTGCGTTCAATCGCATCCGGATTGACGTGCTTTGGCTTCGGCTTGGTCGCCTCCTTGACCGCCCACGTCATGTATTCCGGATCCCCCAACCCAGCACGTCTCAGCAAAGACCACATTTTCTTAACCTCCTTCCAGTCAGACCAATGAAGTGACGTCGAGATCGTTTGCAGTTGTTCCGAGGTCGCATCAGGCATGCGACAGAATTCGGACTTGATGTACTCTTGTATGGGCGGCGCTAAAGACTTCCAGGCAGGAGTTGCTTCCAAGGAGAAAAAAGCTGTGATTTGTTTCTGTTGCAGGTTAGACTGCGATCTAGCCACAGGCACCTTATCTTGTTGAGTGTGGCTTCCTGCAGTCGATTCTTTCGGCGACTTATCACGAACCGCATGATCGTTTTGTTCGGACGATCGGGGATCCGCAATCGGTGGCTTGGTAGAGTCCGCAGAGCCAAGGTCGTGCGATTGATCCTGCTGGTCCACTTCGGTTTGTGCGTCGATGGTTCGGCTAATCGGTCGCGAACCTTCGGAGTCACCGCTGATTTCGATCGGTCTATGAGTGCTGCTGCCGGCAGGAATTCCAGCTGATGGGTCCACCATTTGGCGCTCGGCTTCATCTAGGGGCCCGCTCGATTGCCGATTAGGTCCATTGACTACCTGCGGTTCATCACCCAAACCCTCTCCATCCAAATCAATCGATTCCATCTTATCGGTCGGCGGTGAAGGTGCTTGTTGATCCACGCCTTCTCGCTCCGATATGAGGGACTCGATGCCGTGCGGCAACTGCGATACCGAAGTTGACGCAGTACCAGAAGTTCGTGCTGATCGGGGACTGGGGGACAAAGATGGAGAGATGTTCACTATCGAAGGAGATCTTTCCTTGGGGGTCTGAGATGAAGTCGGAGAAGGCGATGACGATTCCGAGGCTAAAAAGAGAGGTTGTGTCGCCGAAGGTCGTGATTGTGTTCGAATGGATGAGACAGGCGTAGGTGGTGAAAGTACAGGACCATGTTTATAGCTGCCAGTGTGCATCTCCGAGACTCCCTGCACGATGTCAGATTGTTCTGTGGCCTGCGTCGCCCATGGAAGGGCTTGTCTCTGTTTCGCCGCCACTGATGCCTCAACCTCCAATTGACGCTCGGCGATTGCATCAAGAGTACTCTCGTCGAGGTCATCTTCGGTGAGAACGAATGAGTCTTCGCTAGTACTATCATCGTCACAGGAAGTTGACATTGCGGATGGCTTGGGGCCGGCTGGGGGGATACTGTTAGAGGTGGGAAAAGCCGAGTGCGTCTGAGCCATCTCCCATGCCTCTATGCTTTGTTCCTGTGATCCGAAGGAGAATCAGCATGAAAAGACACGGGATCAAAATCAGAGAGGCTTATTGGGAGATTTGTACCTACTATTGCTGAATAATCTCTTGATTTCTGTTTTCGAACCGTCAAAGGATCTTCACACTCAAGACAAGTCGCATTAAACACTGAAACACCGTTTGGCAAGTCGATCTGGCGGAAAGGGTTACGCGGCCAAATCCCTCCACAGTTGTTGCAGATGTGTGGTGCATTCTTTATTCCGGCGACTGGCCGGACCCTGCCTTGCGCATCTCCCACCTGGTGTGTTCGTCTTCCACCTTGAATTCGACCGATACCAGAGGGGCCAGCCACCGAATTTCGAGCCAATGTAGATGATGGTCCTGCAGCAGCTTTGAAAGGTCGGTCTATTTTCTTCTTGACTGACAGTGGCCCACTGTCTGGGGCAAATGATGTCGACGAAGCTCGAGAGGAGCCAGTGTTGCCGTCGTCGCCGTTCGTGGGAGGCCTACTCCTCGTCTGAGGAAGTTGTTGACCGTCCCTGATGAGAGGCACAAACCGGGTTTGTAAAGGCTGGCCTAGGCTAGGTGATCGAGATGACGAGTTTGAGGTGGAGATGGTGGGAGAGGCTATGGGTTTCACAGTATGTCTATGGCCGTTGATAGTGTAACTCGTCTGGGTAAATGGTGGGATTACATCCGATATGGTGGCCGTCTCGTTCATGGCCTGATGTGCGTTTGCCGAAGATCGCAGTATCGCGTCTATTGGCGTTCGATAATAAAGAGAGAACACATCAGAATTAGGCTACGAATACATCAAGAACACAATGAAAAAAGGTGTACTCACGTGCGTTGCTCGATCCCCCAGTCGACACTCCTACATTGAGTGGCTGGGTGGTTAGAAGACCATTCGATTCCAAGTGAACGTTCGCCATGTCGCTTCGCGTGATAGTGTTGCCATATGGAAAAAAATGCAAACGTTCGACTGAATCGGAAGACCCAATCGCCGTCGCTGATGGAGCGCGAGGGGGAGGCAACGGATGAGCCCGGTAGGAAAAGGTATCGTTACTACCTGTACTACCAGAAGGGTCAGGAACGGAAGCCAACGGCCGTTGTGAGAGTAGGCCATTGCTATGTTGTCCGTTGCCATCACTGTCCTGGTAACTCTGATTTGAAGGTTGAACGGAATGATCAGCCGGCCGATCTCCGCCGCTCCAGTAAGAAATCCGTTGGGATATTTGCGGTCGTCCCGAAGTCGGGCGATTCGACGATGACGAGTTTTGTATGAACGGGTATTGCAAGCCACTTTTCTCTGGTACATGTAACGATGAATGTTGGCCCGGATGTATCTTGCCAGACGTGTCATTCTCACTAAGACGAGAGCTAGACATTCCCTCGACGGCCCTATCCGCGTCCACGTTCCAGGAAACTGCAGAACCAGGACCTCTGCCACTAGTAGTAGGAGGGTCATCGAACCTGCTGGCACAATAGGCAATCTGTGTTCCATTTTGCGTGTTGGAGGAAGCACCTCCGAGTCGCTGCACAACTGGCGCGTTTGAGCTACCGGAAGGGGCTCGGAGGTGCTTCGGTCCCATCGTCGATGTCGACGTTGATGCCGATGCCAGCGCCGGAGATGCTGTCGAAGATGTTCCTGATGCTGTTAATGTTATTGATGTGGAGAGAGGCGTCGAAAGCGTCCTCGGAGAAGGTCCCTGTGGTCGACCTTGTGCCTGCGATGATCCCTGTCCACGCCCTTGCACTTGAGCATCCCGATGTTCCTGCCCCTGCACTCGTCCCTCATTGTTCTCCCGATCGACCGTCCGTGACAACCCGCCCAACCAGACCTTGAACTGATCAGCCGTCAATTCCAGCGGGAGAGGGCCTGCTGGTAATATGTACCCTTTATCAAGCAGGTATTGACGGACTTCCTGGTTGATGAGGAACATAGACTTTGGCGTTGAGGTTGACGATGAGTTCGGGTTCGGATTCGGATTCGGAGAGGAGGAAAGTGTCTGCAGGGCCGCGGAAGGGGAAGAGATTGTAGATGAAGAGGCGGGAAGAAACGTCCTCGGGCTGGGAAAGGAAGGCGATCGGAAGGAGGAAGATTGTTGGGAAGAAGATGTGTGTGTCTGAGATAGGCCATGTCCCTGCGATTGTGGTTGTAATGGTTGCAATGGCTGTAGTGGATGATGCTGCTGTTGTTGGTGACCTGACTGTAGTTGCTGTGAATGTTGTTGCTGCTGTGGCTGTTGCGGGTGTTGTGACTGTGACGCTTGTTGTATATGTATTGCTTGTTGAGGTTGCAGTTGCTGTAGAAGTTGTTGCAAGAGCAGTGATTGTTGAGGCTGCACCTGCAGCTGCTGGGGCAGTTGTTGTACACGAGGAGTTTGCCCTTGTCCAGCGGTGTTGTCCGCGTGTGGCATCGTGTGAGCGTGGGATATTACTGGCGAGATTCCATTGTTAGCACCATTACCATCTGCTGATTCCACCACTCGGTTTGTGGACGCCTTGCCAGAGTTCGAGCTCGGGCTCGAGCTCGGACCGGCGGAAGAAGGTTGATTCGGGTTCATTGTCGGCGACTCAGAGAGATTGGAAGTAGGCAGGCGAAGGACGAGAAAGAAGAGACCACTTCTTCTGTTCGCATTTGCCACTGAGGGGGGGGGGTGAGGAAGGCAAGAAGGGAGGAGGATGGTGGCGGATCCTCAAGAGTCTAGCTCGTCGCCGTTGTCGTCGTTCGCGATTTCCTGCCTAGGTGGTAGGTTGCGTGATCGCCGCGCGCACAGATCAAAGAAGGATCGATCCAAAGTCGACTAAGCATGTCCTTTTCCTATCCCTTTTGGAGTCTCTAGCTCTGAAGGAGCGCGAGAATCCACTTTTTCCAGAATCACAGAGGTCGATGAAAGGTAATGCGCTGTATACGTATAGACTAGAGGATGATGACGACCATCTTTCAAGGATCGTCCCGAAAGGGCATTCAATTCTCGCTCCCCGCGAGTTCGGTCCCATACGCGACTGGCTCGGCTTATTAGGCGGGATTTCTGTTTATTGATGATTAATTGTGAATATTTCTCTGGCTAATTTCTCCATTATCTCACGTGTCATCTTTCTCTCACCATTGCTCATCTTCCTAGGCATTGTCTTGGCGGTATTCCGGACCCTCGAAAGTCTATTTCGCTTTCGAACGTTCCTTTCTCTTTCTTTGCAATGTCAATGGGGAATAGACATTGGAACTTGCTCCAAAAAGGCAGCGATAATCCCTACCCTCTCACACATTTGACTATTTACTGAGACCTTCCCGCGCTTTTTTTTGGTAGCCCTAGGGGTTTGTTTACTTTGTCGCCCTGTCCCCCTCTGGCTCTCAACTTGTTCCCCATTCAAGTATTCGCGACCCAACGGAGGGGCTTTCCTTTTTACAGGACTGCACTGATCGATTGTTTGACATCGAGATAACTTTGTCTTTGCTCACTCAAATTGGGAGAAAAATTCCATTGCAAGAAATGAGACCAAGATCTACTGCGGTGCGATAAAAGCTTTGAATATACCCATTTCGGTTCACCGGAAAAAAGCCTCAGATCGGGGTTACCGACCGACAATTCAGCAATTGCAGGCACACGCAGGGAGAACGATCTCCGCGATCAAGGAAAACGGAATCCCAAGCGGAAGAAACATGAGTGAAGGCTCATTTCGGAGAAAAGCAGAAGGTGGTAGTGGTAGTGGTTCAGGAGGATTCCAAGCCCTGAGGGAGTCCCGCGCAAAGAGGCAAGTGGGCAGAGATTTGACGGGTAGTTTTAGCCAGAAACAGGCGCAGAATGAAGGTGAGTCTTTCGATCGTTGTTATCCCAAAAGACGCCTATTTGATGACAAATGCCGATTTGATCTCCTATCACTAATTCGTTCCCTTTCTCTGTACTCCCTTGCTCATGCACATCACCATTAAAAGCGCACTCAGAATCCGGTACCAGCCCTTTCAACACATCTGATATAAATGCCGTCCTACCTGTTCTCGATCCAACCGAAGAAGCGCATATATCCACTTCTCAAGCGATGGATCCTTTGATGGCAGTTCCATCATCTCCTTTCTCAATGGATAAAATGATACCGAGTGCACCAGACCAATCTGAACATTCACCTGCGCCTTCGGCGCCGTCTTTGGACCTGCTTTCAACCGCCCTCTCCTCCACCTCCGCTTCCTCTTCCCCGTCTTCCCGCTATCCAGACTTCCCAATCTCTCTCCTCGACATTCGTGACACCCCAACGCGCGGCCGAGGAGTCTTCGTATCATCCCATCACCGAATCGCACGAGGGTCTACCATCCTCTCCACATCGCCACTCACGGCCGTTCTCTCTACTCGTCAGCTCCCACATGTGTGTTCGTATTGCTGGTTGAGCCCATACGAGTTGAGTGTGAGAGACGGTCAAATGGGGTTAGCGGTTGATGAAAGTGATGGTGGGAGAAGTGGAGATATGGAAGTGGACTATGCGAAAGGGAAAGGAAAAGACCTTGCGGTGGCTCAACATCATGGTGGGGGAGCGCGGTATGGACTTAGGAGATGTACAGGATGTAACGTGGTGCGATATTGCTCCAAGGTGAGAGATTTACCTGTATATTCGCGAACAAACAAGACAATTTCCTACACTCGCACACCGATTTCTTCGCCATCTCTGCATTATACTGATCATCACCACCCTCTCTCCGTTCCTGTTTCTCTTTCAGAAATGTCAATCCCTCGCCTGGTCAACTCATGCTCCCGAGTGTAAAGCATTATCACGTCTTCGATGGCTTCATTCGTCTTCTACTTCATCTTCTTCCGACGAGCTAGCACCCGTACCGGAAGAATCAGTCCGAGCTCTCGGCCGACTGTGCTGGGAGCGAAAAAGGGCACGTGCCAAGAGAACCAACACTGGTCAACCCGATCCCTGGGAACAAGTCAAACACCTCGAAACACATCGGTCTGACCTAAGCGATCGGCAAAAACAATCTCTAGCTCAACTGGCTCTAACGCTAGCACATTACTTGAATGCAGGCGATCAGCCGAGGATCGATCCAAAGTCTGAGCAGGCGTCACGAATGTCTCCAGAGGAAAGAGCGAGGAGCCTAACACCGGCGGATATGAGAGAATATGGGTTTGAAGGTGTGGCAGAAGTTATGGATTTGTGCAGTGCAGTAAGTCCTTTGCGAGAATTCTCCTGTGCTGAAACTCTGGATTGGGGGTTCTGACTCTGTCGGTTGGCTCCATCGTCCTCTCCCTACCACCTTACATTGCCCATCCAGTTCGCCACCAACTCCTTCACACTCTCATCACCATCCCTGTCCCCTATCGGTGTCGCGATCTCCCCTCTTACTGCACTTCTCAACCACTCATGCGTCCCCAACGCCGTTGTCGTCTTCCCGGGCGGATCACTCTTCAACAACGGGAAAAGCATGGTTGTAAACGCGCTGCGAGATATTAAGCCAGGCGAGGAAGTCTCAACGGCGTATATTGATGTCTCGTTGCCATATAAGATGAGACAGAAACAACTCAAGGAAAACTACCATTTCATCTGTCGCTGTGAACTCTGTGAGAAGGAAAAGGAGGATGAATTAGTGGATCCAAGAAGAGCGGTCATTCATCCCGGGTGCGAGAAGAACGGTGTTGGGAAGATGCCAGGTGGGTGGGCATTTCTGCACGATTTCCATATCGCAACAAACGCTGACCCGTCCGTGTTCTCCTTGCATCAAGACATGCGTTCTACAATCAGTGTAGACATCATCTGCACTGCGTGCACCGAGATCTTCACCGTACCTGTACCACGACTCCACAATCTACTCGAAGCGGCGGATGAGATCTTGGAAGCGGATCAGAAACAACAGCTTGGTAAGTATTCCCATCTATGAAAATGTGGTCAGCATCTCGAGCTGAATTTCCGCATCATCTGTCCGACAGCCGCCGATCACGTCCAGCGGATGCCATCGCTCGTGAAAAGCCTGCTAGATCTCATGCCACCATCTTCATATCCGCTATCCTCTTTGCTCCGTCTTCAAGCGCTTCTAGACTGCTCCCCAACTCCCGATGGAACAAGTGTTGTCAATCCTGGACGGGCAATCCAAGCGACCGCCCTTGCATGGAAGGGCATGTCAGAGGTCTACCCTGCCGGTCATCCGTCTATCGGCATCGCCCTCGCTGAATTGGGAAAGCTTCTCAACCTCGAATCCGACAGCAACTCATTCGAGCAGCCCCTCGGTCAAGGGCGAGGTCTAGTGATCCCCTCGAGCATGATCGCCAGACGCAATTTGGCTCACCAGACGATGATCAAGGCGGTGGAAGAGCTTCAGATTGGGTTTGGTCCCTCGGGCGGTCTTGTTGCTACTGAAATGCGAGGCCTCGTTCAAGGTCTTGGACACGAGCTTACGATGTACGCCCATGCTCAACAACAGATTCGGAACTGAACTATCCAGCACGCCAAGTTATCTCATTCCACTAAGCATTTTTATCTGATGGTAGCCAAGATCAATACAAGAACAAACCCCCAAACCCAGCTCGGAAATCGCAATCAATAAGGGGGCCTCTGGGTTAAGATAATCGAGTTGCTCCCAACGTTGAAAGTAGCGATAGTGTTGTGCAGGAAGACGTCGCCCCTGACGATAAGTAAGCCAGGCGATTCGAGTCAGTACCATGTAAGCCCGCCCGCGTCCTGCTCTGGGTAACACTTACAAGATGAACATGCTCCCATCGGGACCCCCGTCTTGCGTACCAGAAATACAGGTGAAATCACCAACCGTGTCAACGTTGCCATCATACAAAACCTGATCTTTCGGATCGATCGTAAAACTTTGGCCTCCAAGGGTAATCGACATTATTGGAGCGGTGGACGAGCAGTCAACAGTCCACATTCCGGTGTTCGTGTCCAGCTCCGCTGGTGGATTGAATGCCGCATTGAATTGTTCAACGATATCTGTGCGAAGATAATTCAAGGTCGTCCCGGAGTCCAAGATGGTGTTGTTGGTCGAAATATCAGTGTTGGAGGTCCCTGCGGTAATCGTACTGAACAAATAGTCATCTACGACGATGACGTAGTAGGTGTAGGCGTTCAATGTCTGCATTTCTGAGGTCGTGCGGAATAGCTGCTGCTGTAGAGGGATGGTTACCGAAGTGACATTCGTTGTGGAATTGATCATCGATGAAAGATCAGGAAGAGCTCCAATGGTAAGCGATCCCAGGGAGAGATCGTCTAGCTGACTGTTTCCAGCTGATTGTGCTCCTCGATTGAGAACGAGAGTAAAGGCTAAAGGGGAAGGTGGAGAACAAGACGTTTTCAGTCGGGCAGTGACAGGAAGGAGGACCGGACAGGCACAATATATCTCTTCTCGGCTTACTAGCACAAGTCTGATTCTGAGCAACCGCTTTGAATAACCAAGGATCGTAGACCAATTGATTCATTTCAGAATTTTGTCTGGGATCGGCGCCGATATACATATCTGTTAGGGCGGGGTAGGCTAGACCGATCGATCCAGATGCTGACCCATCACCATTCCAGTACGCATCATCCACTACCGAGAAAGTGGCGTTGGTCGCTGTGACGCCTCCAAGGGTGATCGATTCTAGACCTGGAGTTCCGAACACGTACCGCCCATCTCCCTGGGAGAACCGCAATGACATCAGCAGAAAGTTTTGCAATGAGACGCAACATGCCACAGAAGGAGGTCTCCTCACGTATGTTATATTGAAGTTGGTAGTGATCGGGAAGGGTCTGTAAGTAGACGAGTTGGCAGAGGTATAATGCGTCGTCCCAAACTTGCAGTTGTCCGCGTTCACCACGCTACCGTTGCCACCGTAACACGTAAAATTCGAACCAATAACCCATGTGTCGGAACTAGAAGGACATGATGATTAGACCCGAGCAATCAAGGACCCGAACTGTGTGCTTCCCTTAAAACGATCTCCGAAGCTTACCTGCCAGTGTCTACGACCAGCGGCACGGTTTGTGTACCAATCGACACCATTGCCAGATATTCGGAATCCATTGAGGCGCCTCTCAAAGGTGCAACATTACCGTAAAAGCTGTTGTTCGTGTTCGAAGCCAACCTTCGGAAACTATGAATCCTTTTCGACTTCTCTGCACGCCTTGCAATCGTCCTAATCAATGGGAACGTTACCCCTCTCGTCGCACCAGTCAAGGTCTTTGGGGTGTGGGCAGAGTTGTCGGAGAAAGTACGACGACTCATTTGAATTTGCTGTCCATCGTTGCAGATCTCTTGACCGCGTTCAAGTGATCGTCTAGAAGATTGCTCCCCCAAACTCGAGACACTGGTGACTTGAATGTCTACTGAACATGTTGTAGGTGCTGCGTTAATTGAGTCACTGGCGGTTTGACCGCGTCCCAGATCTCTTCGAAGTGACACAGCTTCAACTGTAGAGGTTGCATTTACGTAGTCACCGGTAGGCGGGAGGTTCTCCAAGGTTTTTCCAGATCGTACAGGTGTAACTGTGGCTTTTGCGTTCACCGATTCACTGGGGTTTTTTTCCTTTCGTTCGATTTCGATCAGATACGGAAGCGATAAGCCTGTGGAGGAAGTTGCATCAAGCGACGTGTTGGCAACCTCTTCACCCGCGGCATCGGCGTCAGTTAGAGTTATCAATGGCACTGGTACTGCCGTCGCCGTAGTAGAAGTATCAACAGAACTCGTTTCTTGCCGCTGTTCAAGTAGGGCTCGTTTGGTGGGCGTTCCCGGGATATCTGCTTGGCTAGACTTTTTCGTGGGATCATTCACCAACTGTCGCCGAGTAAGTGCTCTTCTGTTAGGCTGAGTAGGGATATCCTCGTTTTTTTTTGGCACCGCTTCCTCGCTCCTGGAAATGTCGGTCATTGAATAACATGGCTCTGCGAGTACATCTTGATGTCTCTCTTCTGCGATATTAGCTAGATCTACAGACTGATCCGCTTTTAATCTCGGACCAGCCGGTTGGGCAGGAACATCTGCCCGAGCGCTGCCATCCCAATCGCGGGGCAGGGCGAGGGCATTGATTGTCCCAGTACTGATCAGGGCGGGTATCAAAATTTCCAGCCGCATAATGGATGACTCGAACGTATAACTGAAACCTGATCGAAGGCGGGGGATATGATGTATTGAATTTGTGTCTGCGAAGGACTGCCTCCCTTAACATGTTGATACTGGTGGTGTGGCGTGCAGAATAAGAACGAATTTAGCAGATATCAAGTTGGCATTGCAAAATAGTCAGGGAGTGTGCACTATAATATCACTCAGATGTAACACGAGCATTAAAAGGCGAGGAGAGAAATAGGACCGGGAAAGAGGAGATCGTGCCACTTTCCCTAGTTCTCGTGCTACATTGACATATTTCTACTTGCAAAGGATGGATTAGTTCACCCCCTTGCAAAAGGTTTGCGAGCGGCGAACTCGGTCGCAACCGCCATTCTTGGCTGAATCACACCCAAATCACAGTGATGGTCTCAGATGAAGGGAACCGCCCCCGAAATTGTGGGGGGAATGGGCATGGGCGAGACACCAGTGAGGTGAAGTGTTGGAAGGGTCTAAGGTGGGTCCCAGTGCTATGCGATGAATCCACATGACTGCAAAAGAAGAGAATCTATTCGATATTGAACCATAAAAACCGATCATCTCTTCTTCTACTTGTCCTTCTTGGATTCCGGGGCGGAATCCTGAGTCTCAGTCTCGTCCGCACCGAAAGAATCCAAATCGAGTGATTCAACCTCCTTGTCCATCATTGCTTCGCTATCCATCGTCGGTTCGAGCGTCAGTGGACTACCAGCCAGACTCTCCCCAAGTCCTGCGTCAGCTTCCACGAAGGGGGTCAGGGCAGCTGGAGTTCCGGGCGACGAATGGGACTGAGACGCTGTAGCTGACGCTGCGGCTTCCATCTCTTTACGTAGTTTCTCGAGTTCGCGTTCGAATCTGGCAGAGGAGAGAAAAGGGTGCGGGAAACGTAATCAGTGATTGATGTCACGTCAGGTAACACTAACCCACTGCGATCAGCATAGTAGACTCACTTCCTACCAAACACCTCCACGTAGTAGCTCGCGCCATTCCAAGCGGACACGGCGAATATGAAAATGAGGAAAATGATACATGCGGTTGGACTGTAACGGAGGAAGGTGGCAGCCGGGAGCATGCAGATGATCGAGTAGACTAAGAAAAGACCGGAGAAACAAAGTCAAAAGAAAATCAGGTCAGGACAGGCGCTCTTTGGGGGCAGTGCAACCACGAGGGGGAAGTGGGAGGAACGCCCATGAAATCCCTCGAGACTCACTCAATTGACTGCCCATGAACGATGCTTCTCTGAACTCGGGCGTGATCCCTTGCAGAATCTTTCCAATCGGTCCACGTTTATCGTTAAGCATGCTGACGGATTGAACCAAAAAAAAGCCAAATGACAGGAGTTAGGATTTGTGACATCGGGTGAGAACAGGCTCACTCACAATCGGAAACTGGTCAACCTCTGACCGGACTCGATCTTTTCCCGTCGGTCCACGAGTACGAACTTCCAATACAACGCTTGCCAAATGGTATCTGTTTTTGGCGCACGACCGATGGATGACCAACAAGGAAAAAAAAAAGGGAGAGCCCAGCGCTCAGTCACTATTTTTGCATCTGTTTACTTCGCACTCTGCGCCACACGACTTACAAGGAATCGCACTAAGTAGGATCATGCTCCACCAGCTAAAGTTCTTGGTTTCCAACGTGGCCGGGTATCGAGTTTCTCTTCCGGGAGCAAAGTGTCTAGAATCAGGCGAGACAACGACGATCGCGAAAAGGATATTGTCAGTGAGCAGAAGGGATGGATAGTGGAGGGGCACGGAAGAAAAACGGGAGCAGGAGTGACTCACTGAACGACGATGAGTACCATTGGAGGGTACATGTGAATGAATAAACTGATCACCTTGTCCAAGCTGTGGAATACGAGCGAGTTTCTCCATGTGATGATAGCGCTCGCAATGGGTCCTGGTGGGGACAAGGCACACGTGTGTTGAGGAACAAGGGAAAGTCAGACGTCATCGTGTCGCGTGGCGTCGCGTCGACGTGTCTTTTCACACTTTTCTTTTTAACGGACGCTCGCCTCGAACTCACCCAAAGTCAAACACCAACAAGTGATGAAAACGTAGGCGTTTCCAGGGAATATCCAAAGGTAGACCAGGTCCATGATGTTGACGAAGTAGCAAAGATCGAACAGGAAATAATGATATGCTTTTCGTTTGTAGTCCCACGCGCGGGTAGGGAGGTAGAAGAGGGACTGGATGGTGTATGCGAGAGGGATCCACTCCGGACTATGTGCCACGATGAGACAGGTGAAGGTGAGGGACATGACGCCGAAGACGAAAGCTAGGTGGCAGCAGGCAGCGACGAAGTGGTAAAAAGAAATGAATCAGCGAACATGTCCGTAGAAAAAGAAGATGGGGGTGCTGCTTTCAGACTCACATATCTTCTCTCTCGTCCTGACGATCTGATCACTCCTCCAACGACGACTAAACTCTTGGACTCTCGCATTCACACGTACACGAATTCGATCGACCTCTTTCTCAACGTCTCGTCTGTATTTCCTCGCCCGACTTCGTTCACCACCGTCTGCGTCTGCGTCTGCGTCACCCTCGCCGTACCCATCTCTCTCATCTTCATCTGTCTCGCCTGTTGTCGTTCTTCCCGGCCTCTCCCGCTCCCGCTCTCGATTACGATACTGTCGATCCCCGGGAAGGAATGTGGCCAACTGTCTTGGAGTTCTCAAACCCTTCGGAATCAACTCGGTCGCCGCATTTTTTAATCTCGAACTATGTAACCTCAACTGTCTTTCCCATAAATCGACTTTACTGTCAAAGAAAGTCTCGAATACATCCAAGAGCGTTAACGCTCCCGCCCAGTTGTCTTTTTCGTCGGCGTCATAGCCGCCACCACTACCGAAACCGCTGGATAGGATTCCATAGTTGGAGAGACGGGAGGAAACGGTTCGAGAGGAAGAAGAACGTCGAGAGAGGTCAGGTCGTCGATTAGGGGAGGGAGTAGGATCGGGAGTGGTGGTAGGATCTTCATCTGTGGAAGTAGATGCAGAAGTCGAGCTATGTGGCGAAGAAGAATGATGCGCATCTTTCGTTTCAGGAAGGGATGGCGCAACTGCCGCGCCTTCCGTCGGGACCATGTCCGGCGACGAGAATGACATGGTTGGTTGGGATGTATGGGATGAATCACCCAAGTCGGAGAGATGGATGTTATTTCCAAGTGTCGGGTCTCAGTAACGTTTCCTTGAAAACAGTGTGAGGGTCGGATATTAGATAATGAAGGGCGCGTTACTGATAGGCTTCAGGTTCGAAGATGATTGGATTCAAGGATGGGACTATTGAAGAATTTCGTAGTTTCAGTTTGCTCAAATCTGATTTGACGTTCGAGACATGGATAACCCTTCGTGGGGTTGGGGAGTCCTTACGAGTGTCGCCTGTCGGACCAGCGTTCGTCGTTTGTCGGGCGCCCTTTCTTCTTGGTCTCTGGTCTACTACAGGACGGAAGAGAGCCCAAGAATGGTCCAGGAAGAATCTGCACCAAAATCCGCAAAATCTTGATGAACGACAGTTGATGCCGAGAGTGGAGTCCAGTGAACCGATGTTGATTGACGGTGAATTTGGGAATAGGAGAAGTGTAAGCAGGCAGCGATAAGAGATAGCACCGCGAAGAACGGAGCAAGGACAAAAGATATCTCAGATTTTCCTCCATTAATGAACGGATCTAAGAGACATGGTATGTAAGTGATAGCAATGATCATGACGATGGTCTGCCTGAAACCACCAGCATACGAATACCATGTGCGATTGTGTGCACGAGTGGGGTGTATTGAATTGTTGGAGCCCCCCCACCCCCCCCCCCC